>CM045883.1:45952811-46037811 GCA_025169545.1 Anguilla japonica | reverse complement strand
TTGTTCCTCAGCACAAAAGATGTTCAAACATACGCGTGTGTATAAGTGTATCTATGCGCCAGTCTTTATATCACTGCGCACATATGTTTATAATAAAAAAATTATGTGCTTGTGTAGGTTTAAGATAAGGTTATTGAATCCTCTGCCTTTATCTGTGTTTATATATTGAGGCGTTGAGCTGACACTCTTACCCAGAGCAGCTTGCACCTGTAGTTTTTTTTATGTGTAATCCGTTTATGCTGCTGGATATTTTCTGAAGCCGTTCGGGTTAAGTGCCTCGTTCGTGGACGAGCGCGACAGCCACAGTGCCGCATCTGGGAATCGAACCTGCAACCTCCGAGTCGCAAGCCCGATTCGCAAAACAATACACTGCACTACCGCTATGTATGCACGCGTATTTATATCTTTACGGGTACTGCACGGCCTGTGTAGGTTAAACGGTTAAATAAATAGTTTTGGAGTGTGATTTCTTTACCGGAGGGTGAATATTCTTATTCTCTGGCAGCGGTGCGGGGTCTTGGCCCCACTGGGCCTGTGTGGGTGGGCTGTACGGCATGGCTAGGCGTGGGCTGCCGTTGAGTTCTCCCCCAACGCTCCTCCTCGACAAGCCTTCCGCGGCGCTAGCCAATTAGCCCCGCTAATGCTGCCCCCCCCCCCTCCAGGGGGTCGTGGGTGTGAGAAAGTGGGCGTGCCCCGCCCCCCAGCAGCTGGCCCGTGGGCCTTACCTGTCTGTCCGGTGGGTCTGGGGAAGAAGCAGGTGTACCCGCCCCGCACCACACACACACACACACACACGCACGCACGCACGCACGCACACACACACACACACACACACACACACACACACACACACACACGCACGCACGCACACGCACGCTATTGTTCATGCACCTGTCTCAGCTCAGGTGACGGAGGAGAAGCCTGTCGGCGGGAGGCCTCCTGGCAGACCTCCCGGGGCGGTCTGGAAGCGGCCCAGAGGCTGTTTTTCCGCCGCGCCTTCAGAAGCGTGCGCCGCCGACGATCACCGCGCCGCTCGCGTTCGAGAAACGGGAAGAGGGACGAGCGGGGGAGGGGGGGCGGAGCTGGAAAGAGCAGCGTTCGTACCTGGCGTGGTTCCTCCCGCAGGCTAGAGAAAGGGGAAGTGGGCCGTGCACGGTTAACACGGCGCACGACCCTGCCTTATCTCCCACCCTCCCCCTCCCTGCATCTGCCTGGAGAGATGCCCTGCCAGCGCTGGCTGGACTCCATTTTGGCTCCAGAGCACCTTTGTGAAGGAGCAGCTCTGTCGCACAGGCTGCGGTCGGGTTACACACTTGTACCTGTAGCCTGTTAAAAAAACGGTTGTGCTCATGCACTTTGGCGATGGCTCTCATTAAGCTTGACACCGTACATCTTTAAGTGGGAAGCTCTCCGCGGTTCGGCGCTGGAAATGGGCGGGGAAAGGGGGCGGCGGCCGCGACGTGGTTCGCCGAGGCGACGGCGGCACCCCCCGGGTTCGCGTGTTCGGGGCGACGCGTGAAATAAACAAACAGGACGGATAAATAAAAAAACCGGGAGCGTTTCGCGCGCGGAGGCAGCCCCGGCGAGGTGCGTAGCTAACGGGCTGTTGGCGGCGGCGGGTCGGCGTCACGCTGGCTCCGGCGCGCCTCTCTGGCTGAGGGCGCAGCGGAGCCGGGTCGCGCGACGGCGCTGTCAATCGCGGCCCCTTAACGGCACGCCCGCGCGCTCCCTTTTCGCCCAATCAGCTTCTCCGCCTTCCGGGGGGGGGGGGATCAGTGCCACCGAACCAGCCTCAGGCGTCTTTTTTAAAAGAGTCGCTCTTTTTTTGTTGTCGTCGGTAAACACAAACAGATACACGCCCTCTGCCTTTTTATTCTTCTTCTCCTTTCAGCTCGCTGCACGCTCTACCTGCCGCTCGTATTCATTACGTTTCTTTATTTTAATACCAGTTTTTTTTATCCCTCCTGCTATTCTTTCTTTTCAGGTGAGCGCGTGCCTCCGCTGGGGCACCATGGGGGGGGGGGGGGGTAGTAGTTAGGATGATTCCAAGGGCCCTGACTGACAGGAACCCACAGAAAATATGAGAACGTAGGATTTTCTGGGATGGAGGGGGGCCCAATGTGAGCTCTCTTTCACGGGGCCCAGAATCCCTGGTGGCGCCCCTGGAAACGGGCGCTGCCAGCTGCTTCTTCTCACCCTGCTGTGTGCCGGTCGGCCCTCACCGGGGGCGGGCGCTGGCACCGGTGGACCGCCGTCGCGTCTTATCGCACTCCCCGCTGCCGCCGGTGCCAAAACGTCACCTTTGCGAGTCACAATAAACACCGAGATTTAGAAAAACCGTCCTTTAGCCGGCTGCTAATGGACGTAACGTGGGAAACTCCGCGTTGTTTAAAATAAGGGGGCTCGAAACAAAAGCAGACTTTTGCAGAAAGAGGCCAAAGACAGCAGGTCGCCCGAAAATAACGTAAGCTGCAGGCTGACGGACGAAAGCCGCTCGCTGACACGGGAGGAAGCGCGTCCTAACGAGGCCCGGCTTCGCCGCAGGTTTGATCGGCGGTTATTAATGCGGGCTGAGGTTTAGAGAAACAGAATCACTGTACTGTGTACATAAGGCTAGGGTAATGTAAATAATGTCCAGAAATTTGTTAAAAATACATTTGGACTGCCCTTCAAACATGGCCTTGGGGTAATTAAGGGGGCTTACCGCGGCGGGGCTGTTTACCTGCAGCGGCTCTGAGCTCATTTGGGCGCCTGGCGCTGGTGTCTTTACGGCCCCTCACGTGTGAGAACACAGCGGTGCGGCGAACCAGCTCTGGGAATAAAGGGTGCGCGTGTAGGTCAGGCCAGTGAGGGGGTAGGGGACACGTTAGGGTTTAGGGCGCATTAAGGGGTTAGGGGGCCCGCAGCTGCTGTCCTGCCCCCCCTTCCCCCCCGCATGGCTCTCCCGGGGGGCCCTGTCAGCACCGGGGGGCTCACGGCGGAGCTGCACACAGAGGCTCAGTGGAGCCCGGTCACAGCCCACCGCTCCTGATTCAGAAAGCATGGGGGGGGGGGGGGGGAGGAGAGAGAGTGGGGGGGAGGGGGGGGGAGGCAGAGACAGAGATGGGGAGAAGAAAGAGAGAAACAGAGGGGTTATGTTTTCACCACCTTTATTTTGACATCAGCATTTTTTACTTGGCAAACCTTACAGTAACATAAAACTTTAGCCAAGAAATAAAAACTACAGCCTTTTTTTACCATCCATATTTGACATTATTAGAACATTAAAACAACATTAAAACAGCAATTGGTAAAAACCTGTCATTATTGAAAATAATTATTGATTATTTATAGTATACATAATTTATTACATACCCTACCCAAAGGCCCTCTGAGACCATCTCCCTTACCACCAGTACTGGCTCTGTCATTGTGTATTCCAGAGAGAGGGAAAGAAGGGAGAGAGAGGGAGAAAGAGAGGGAAAGAAGGCAGAGAGAGGGAAGGAAAAAAAGCAGAAGAGAGAGAGAGAGAGAGAGAGGGAGAGAGAGGGGGAGGAAAGGAGAGAGGAAAGGAAAGGAGAGAGAGAGAGGGGGGAAGGAAAGGAAAGAGAGAGAGAGAGAGAGAGAGAGAGAGAGAGAGGGAAGGAAAGGAAAGGAGAGAGGGGGGGGGAGGAAAGGAGAGAGTCCCGTGCTCCTTTCATCTGCAGGCTGTGGCTGGGGCAGCAGGCCCGCGCTCAGGCCCCCTCCTTTAATCTCCATCTGAAGTGTGCATTTCCTCAGAGGGGCCGCTCTGCAGACGGGCCCTCAGGCCGCTGACTCTGGGGCCGAATCAAACGGAGCCTGAACGGGCCAGAAGCAGCGCACGCTGCGCTCTCCATCATAGAGATATACTGTGTATTGTGTGTGTGTGTGTGTGTGTGTGTGTGTGTGTGTGTGTGTGTGCGCGTGTGTGTGGATTTATGAACGCATGTATATTTATTTCTGCGCTGGTGTAATGTGTGTCTTGCTATGAGCCGGAGCCTCACCTGCTGCCGTCCCCGGGCCCCTGAGAGCGCTCTCCGGCCCTCTCGCGGCCGTCTGCGCGGTAAACAGCGCCTAAGTGCGGAGGAGGGGCCCCGTGGGCTGGGCCGGGGACTGGGGTCCCGCCCCTCCCCGCCCCGCCCCGCCCCGCTTTCACAGCTCAAACCAGGCCCCCTGGAGCTCATCTGATCCCTGCTCAGTTCGCCTCTGCCGTGGATTTCGTTTGTTTGTGTAATGCATTTATTTGTCTGGAGTATCTTATCTGGAGTGACTTACATAGTAAGTCGTAGTAAGTCAGTCAAGTCACTGACCAAGTCACTAAGTCAGTCAAGTCACTGACCAATGACTCACGTAGTAAGTCACTCCAATAAATGCATGTGTGTGCGTTAGAATCCATGTAGCCTAGCTGCACGAATAAGAACGTGAGACAGATGAGCCAGTTGTGCAGTGGAAGAGCAGCATGCTGGCCAATCGTATGAAAGCTGTGGCCAACAGCTGTTTTGACGCGGATATTAATAGGATATAATCTAGTAGGAACAACATGCCTACTGCAATAATTTCTGCATGAAAATCATCATAAGAGTAAAATTACTTTATTTTACTTTAATTACTTTAATTCTCATAAACACTTGCCGCTGTCAAACACGTCCGTGTATGTGTGGTGTTTGTGTGGTTACGTGTGGTTACCTGTGTGGCCTGTGCGTATTTAGTGTGTGTGTGTGTGTAGTCGTGCATGTTTATAGTTTCTGTGTGTGTGTATTTATATACGCGGAGGGTGTGCGTGCGGTAAGTTTGTAATGCGCGTATGGAAAGTGTGTGTGTGTGTGTGTGTGTGTGTGTGTGTCAGCACGCGTCCGGCCTCCCCAGGAAGCGCGTGGGTCGGGGCGCTTTGTTATTCTTGCTGGGCGGGGACGCCCGCGCGCGCCGGGGGCTGCCAGATCAAAGCCGCCGCGCGTTTGAAACCGCCGTCGCCGCGCCACCCTCACCTCGCGCTCGGCCTCCGCGCGCGCGTTCCGTCTGAAGTGCTAATGATAAAACAGGCCACGCCCCCCCCCCCCTCACCCCGGGCCCGGGTCCGCCCTGCCCCGCCGACCGCAGCCGTAAAAAAAAAAGAAGAGAGAAAAGGGTTTTATCGTCGCCGGGCTTATTACAAATGCAACTTGACACTCCACTTGAAAATGAACATATTTAACTTTTAGTGGTTTCCTTTGGCAAAGGTTACCGCGGTGATTAATTTAAATCACCGATCGTAACCTTTTGGAAGGAATTGATTACTGCCGTCGGTCAGGACCGGTGATTTATACATTTATTAATTTTTTTTTACATGCGTTGAATTCGATTCATTCCTTATCGCGGTTGTAATTGACGGAAAAGCCCGGCGCTGATGTGGTGTTTAGCGATCCCGTCGCCCTGTCCTGAAGTGGTCTGACGCGTCGGCGAGAGAGAGGGGGCCGCGTGTAATAATGGCGGTGAGTTATGGCGCCGCGCCCGCGGTACTGTATAGATAACGGCGGCGGCGGCGGGGCTAGGCTAGCCGCCGAGCGGAGGCCGTTAGTTACCGTGGCCGTTGAGGAATGGAGCCGCCGCGGCGTCGCCTTAGCGCTGCAAGATGACCGCGCCGCGCGGGAGAGCGTCTGGCCCGGCCGATAACGCGGTGCACTGTGGGTAATGGCCTGCCTGCGCTATCTTCGCCATCGCGGCCCGTTCTAAATCTCAATAGGGAAATGTCAGCGGCCCGGTCCGTATGCTCCATATATTCATAGCGCCTGTGCGCACGTGAGTTGAATCTGCGGTAAACAGACGTGGTCAGGGAACAGGTGGCTGGTGTTCCTGTGCGAGTTCCAGGTCAGTGGCGTCCTTCATCCGCGGGTTTGACTGAGCTGAACCAAGCCGTCCTCCTTCATAAAGCTGGATTCAACCAGAAAACACATCTGTGCCGTGTAGACCTTGGTCTCTGATGTGAATGTGTGCTTAGCCCTGCCCTAGTGGCTTTACCCAAACCTGGTATCCCCATCCAGAGAGAGCCTAGAGAGGGAGCTTTGAGCTTCTGATTCTGGAAGAAAAAGCACGGGCCTATATGAATCCATCCGTCCATCCATCCATCCATCCATCCATCCATCCGTATGCTTGGGTAATCATGTCTTTAATAGCAAGTGAGAGCACGGCACAGTTGCATACAGTGAGAACCCCTCTTGCCCCCTCACTTCCTGTGAGGTCACAGCTGCTGTTTCTGTTTGTTTGGCCGCGTGAAAACTTTTATTTATGCTCTCTTCCATTTATGGCCTGGGCCAGCGGCC
Source organism: Anguilla japonica (assembly GCA_025169545.1). Classification (NCBI taxonomy): domain Eukaryota; kingdom Metazoa; phylum Chordata; class Actinopteri; order Anguilliformes; family Anguillidae; genus Anguilla; species Anguilla japonica. Next base: position 46,031,515 of record CM045883.1, on the reverse strand, counting down.
GACTCCGAAGGGACTTTCCCCTTTCGCCGGGGCCAGATTGCTCTGTTGTTCCAGCGAGCTTGTTTTTCTTGTGGAAGAAGGAATATCGCAGGAAGCTAATGTATTGTGAAAAGCCAGACCTATTTGTCCGTGTACCTTCTCCTGTGGGATAGAGAGAGGGGGGAAAAAAAATACCCCTGGAAGACAATCATAACAAGGTCTTTCGGTTGCTTCCTTATCAAGCTTTCATGGTGTGATTTCAATCAGGATTTATAAGCCCGGTCAGTTTTTTGGAGATTATGTTTTTTTTTTATGCCGGCCCCGGTGTTATTGCACCCTAGAGCGGCGGCGGAATACGTTTGGAATTGAAAAACGCCGCACACCGGCCGACGCGGCCTTTTTACGAAATCGCTGCACTTTCGCCGCGCGGCTCGTACGGCGGAAAACGACGCGCTGCAATCAGAGCCAAGACAACATCCGTATTTTTATTTTTTTTATTCGGTCCAGATGATGTTTTTGCACCGGGATAGAGCCCCGCTCCCTCCGTGTCGGGAATTCACTTAGAGCCTTACGGCTCACGGAGTGGGAAGCGACGTCAATACCGACCGTGATGTTCTGTCTTTGTGCTCAAACTGCACGGCAATTCGTGTCATGACATAATTTGACATTTTGTGCTCTGATTGTTCCAGCCATGTATATTGCATATTTCCGCAAAACATTTTCAATGTAAAAAAAAAAAAAATAAATAAATGCTGTTACTCGCATACACAAAGTGTGTTCTCTGCACGTGCGTAAAAACACTATTCTTCACCGTCTTTCTGAGTGCCATATAGTCGAAATGATGGCGAGTTACAGCTACAGTCTCCCTGGTATGTTTCTCAGAAACTAAGTAAGGCATATCTCAGAGCACTGCGTTTCCTGCGTTCATTAAAGTGACTCGGGCCTGCCTTTCTGCATTCTTCCTGCAGGCTCTGGAAAACTAAGAAGGTAATTGGAAACAGGAGGATAAGAGCGCAAAGAATTTAGGGAACAAATGTAGAATTGCCCAGGTTTGAGGATTCATTGTGTGGCTCTGCAAGGTATCAGAATTTAGAGCGTTTACATGAGGGCAGCAGGTGTAGACGTTATTGGTTATGTGTTTGTGCTCAGGGTTATTTCTGCGGGCGACCCTGAAAGTGCCATTTCTATAGGAAACCCTGAAAAGTGTTATTTCTATAGGAAACCCTGAAAAGTGTTATTTCTATAGGAAACCCTGAAAAGTGTTATTTCTATGCGAAACCCTGAAAAGTGTTATTTCTATGCGAAACCACGAAAGTGTTATTTCTATAGGAAACCCTGAAAAGTGTTATTTCTATGCGAAACCCTGAAAGTGTTATTTCTATGTGAAACCCTGAAAAGTGTTATTTCTATGGGAAACTCTGATGTTTTCACATCGTTCTATCTGTTATCGAAAGGACAGTTCAGTTCCCTGATCTACCCTAACTTCAAAACATGAATCATCTTCTGTATATCACACAGCTGTCTGAATTGAATCAGAATTTTCTAGAAATGTGAGGTTTTTGATTTTAATTTATTTTGTTGAAGGGTCTATTCACAAAAAGAAGAGGATCGGAATGTATACGGAAATCTGAACTGCAGACTAGCTTGTCTTTGTGTACAGTTACTCTTAAAATCCATCATGGGGAGGGTGGTCCATGTGGCCTTCTAAGCTCCAGACCCTGTCTTTTGTAACGCTGGTATTCGTGGATGTAATAAGTGGCCGCTTCAGTTAAATTAGGACACTCACTGACGTGCAGAAATGTGCTTCCCCCCCCTTGAACGTCTCTTTCTCTGCGCAGAAAGGAATATGATTTTTCATTAGCGAGAGGCACAGCGGCTCTCTGAAAGAGCTCTGCTGTCTGCCCAGCCGCGGCAGATGGAGGGAGGAATAAGGAATGCTTTACAATTACGAGGAAAGGCACTTGATTAAATTTGTCAGTCCTGTGAGAGGTCTGTAAGCCCCTCGGTCCGGCCCGGTGTACATGCCTCCCCTGCCAGCGGTGTGCTTCTCTGTCTGTACCCACTATGTGCGTCTGTATTCTCCAGAACAACAGCCCACAACCACCGTGAGCAGCTTCTCCCAAACAGTCCACTTCTCCCAACTGGGGTTATGTCTGAGTTTTAAGATCTGAACTTTAAAAAAGTGGACAGTCTGCACATCTTTCACAGTTTCACATTTTTTATGCAGGGGAAAAACAGAGAGCGTTACAGAAACAGATGCTCTAACCGCACGGGGGATTCTTCTGTGCAGTTTGAGTCCACCACCCATCAGTGCCACGCTCCTTGCTGTTTTTTCCTAGCTGATTTGGAATAAAGCTGGAGTTTTTCTGCTGGGACTGGCATCTCGGACCTCTCGGGGGGGGGTTGCTGTCCGTGGCTCGGGGGCCCTACCTCGTCCCTCAGAAAACCTGATTTCTCTTAACGACCACGTGCTGCAGCTGATTTAACTTACGCTGCTTTATTTTACTGGAACGCGCTAACAGATGTTTGGCTCATGACTTGGCTGATTCAACATAGCTCAGACTATAGTGTGTGAGAAATGGGTATTTACGTTCGTTTCATTTCTACATGGATTCTACAGTTGGATTTATCCATGGAATATGAGGTATTTGGTATGTTGCATTGGATGTGTGCATGGAGCTCAAGCTGTAATGTATTGGATATAGGTGACACCTACTGCACTTCCACAGCTCCATATATGCTTGTATTTTAGCTGACTGCCTTCCGGAGACGCATTAAGCACAGCTGTGTTATTTGGTTGTGTTTTAACGGCGGGCTCTCTCTCTCCCCCCGATGCTACAAGTACAAATGATCCCGGACCCCGCACCCATACATCTCCTCACCTCCGCTGCAGACTGGGGCGTGACCCCTGGCGGCCCGGGCCCTCCTGCCTATATTTAGACCCGGGGCGCCCCGCACCTCCTCTGCAGGTTACCATGGCAGCGGCGAGGAAGGTGGAGAAGTGAAAGATTAGGAAAGGATAGCCGACCCCAATCCCACCCCCCAAGCACCGAAAAAGGGGGGGTAGGGGGCGGGAGGGGGGGTGGCGGACAAGCGTCGATAGTGGGGGAAATCTCATTTGCAGCAGTGTGTGTGTGTGTGTGCGTGTGTGTGTGTGTGTGTGTGTGTGTGTGTGTGTGTGTGTGTGTGCACGTGTGTGTGTGTTTTTGGCTTCGGGCCTTTCTTCTGAGCCTTCCAGGCGGCGCATCTCAAACAATCCACAGCCTTTCAGCACGGCACCCTGGAAATGGCAAGGATACAGAGGAGGGGCCAGGACCAGCCTCCCTTCAATGGCCTGTTGAGGGGGGGGGGGGGCGCACTCCAGGATAAAAAAAGCTGTGTAACCTTGCCGAGTAGGAAAAAAAGAAAGAAAAACCCTGGTCTATAGGCCCAGAGACATTAAGGGACACTTAGTCAGGTGGTACCCAAAGAAAAGACGTAATTAAGACCTTGTAGTGAACAGAGGGATGAAAGGAAGAGTGTACGCTTGGAGTAGGGCCTGGCCCAGAATCCCCCCCCTCCCGCCCCGCTGCGGATCGAGGTTGACGTCTCTGTGTTGACACAGGGACCCTCTGCGAGGCTGGGGCCAGATGAATGAACCAGACAAATGTGAGGAGCAGTCAGAAGGACAGAAGGAATGTTTTTACTTCAGAAAAGCCTTGGGAATCGATATTGAAGTGAGGTGAGGTGCATTGTGGTAAAGCTCGTTTTTTCGCTCTCTCCTGCTGCCCCGTACCGGTATCAGTTGCTGAGAGCGGGAGGCGCTTGTTGTTCTGAGCGCGCGCGTTTCTCACTTTCTGAGTGTGCTGTGACCTCACTGTGCCGCATCACGCCTCTCCACGAGTAAACTCACTTTCCCACAGTGCCTTTCCCTTCAACAGCTGCAGGGTATCACAAAGTAATCACGTTGCAAGTTCTATCGCACTTGGACAGGCACCATGTGAAAGGTAGATTTGCGGAAAGTGTGTGGACTGTAATGGTACAGTGTGCCTCGATAAACCTGCTCCCTGCTGTCCAGTCGCTCCACTGGCGGGGTTTGAAGCACTCCCGCGTAATGAAATAAGACATTTTCCCAAAGCCTTGTGCCTTTTTCCCCCAGATAAATTTTTGGCTTATACACATTGAATGATAATTGTGAGATAAACTACAATTGGACTTCTAGACTGCTATTTACAGGACTGCTTGAGTGCAATTTGCATGGCACTTGGTAGGTAGGTCTAGCTGCTGTGTCAAACTCCCTGCCCAACCAGCACATCTTTCCCGGCTGAGGATAGTTTAATATTTGTTGAAGTTGCGGAGGTGCACTTTGTTGAGGAAGGTTACATATTTGAAATTCCGCCTCCATCCGGTCTGTCCCGGTTTCTAATGCATCCAGAAAACACAACGGGGAGATGGATAGCGTGCTATAATTCCCTGTGAAGATTTATAGCCCTCCATTACAGTATCTGTTTGGGACAATACCTCCCGTGAACATGCAGTTATTAAAGAGCAAAGAATTAATTAGGTATCGTAAAAAAAAATGGCGACTCGCCGCCGAGGTGGTTGGGAAAATTTCATTAAGGCGAGCACGGGCCGGGCCCAGCGCACAAAGCTAGATTATGTAGGTTACATATTTGCAATAATGAAATGTGCCAGTCAACTTCTTTTTTTTTTGCCCCATAACTGAATCTGTTGTGGCGATCTCTCGGCTGAGAACGTTCCGGTGGCATCTGTAGGCCCCAGCAGGTTTGGGGGATGTAATGTAAGCCTCTCTCTGAGCGCCAAGGCCCCGTAGGAAGAGAGACGAAACTGCTGGAGTCGTCAGGCGAACGAGGCGGAATTATGCCCTCGATAGGCGAGCCCTGTCCAGAGGTAACGTGGGGGGGGGGGGGGGGGGGGGGGGCGGTGGGGGGGATTTGGGGGGGCTGGTAATAGGAGGGAGTTGTCTGACATTTCATCTTCTATCCAGCAGCACTAAATGTCACTTCACGTCGCGGGAAGATTTGCGCTGGAGCGGACGCCCCTCGCCGCGTATGTTCGGGTCGCTGCGGCGGGACGGGTTTGATTTGGAGGCGCGCCGTCGACCCCCCGCGTCGCCGGGGATCGGCTAATGCGGCCCGAAACCCCCCCCCCCGCCCTCGTTCTCCGCCTAGGCCCCTCAGGAAGGGACTGGTCCCGCTCAAGAATACAGGAGGGGAAAGTGAGAGATTTTTGGGCGCCGGGGGGGGGGACCGGTAAATAAGAGATATGGGGGCGTGCGTCCTCCCCGGAGAGGAGCCGAGGGCCGCGTTAAGAGCCGGGGCGGATAGCGGGCAGACGGATCGGCCGCGGGGGGCCCGAGGCCATGTTGATGATGCCGCCGCCGTTATCAGGGTCGGCTGGAGCTTTGTTCATGCCCCGCTGTGGCGGCGTCACACCCACCGCCTGTCCCCACTGCACATAAACAACGCTAACGGGCTCATAGCGCATGCCTGGGAAAGCGTTGTGGCGAGCGAGATCGTCGGAGGTCGCTAATTCACGGGGGCTCGGTTGGAATTGCTCCAGTCCCTCACCCGCAGCAGGTATAATGGGCATTGCTGTGCCGCATTAATTCGAGTGGATTCGTGCGTCGCGGCTGCAGAGTAAAGCAACTCTTAAATTCTGCGAACGCAGAAGGTTAATTCGCCTGTTCGGGTGAAGCCTTGGAAATGGATTTTTTGAATCCCGTAAAGAAACCGACTTCGCTCAACCTTTTTTTTTTCAAGAAGCATAATGCGTTTGAAAAGTGTAACAAGGGAAACAAGAATGAAAAAAAAAAAGCCATCGATCGTTTCAGGAAAACGGCAGTCGCTGGCGCTGAGGCATGCAGAAGATTCTCATAGTTCTCATACCGTAGAAAAAAAAACGTAGAAGTTCTCACGTGCTGTACGTTCACAAACTTGGATTAATATGTGCGCGTGTAACCACGGCCGCATGGTGACGCGTGACCAGATACTTTGGCCCTGCCGCATTACGCGTCGATGGCGTTTTTTCATTCCTTTTCGATTTAAATCCCGGCTCTTTGCCGTATTCGTGTTCTGCTTTGCGGGGAAGTCTGCAGACGCTCCTTCGGTCGTGTGAATCGGGCATTAACATCACGGTGAGTGACGGCTCCCTGACACATGACTGGCTGGAGAGCTCGCCGGGTCCTCTTAACAGGAGTCAAGCACCCCATACAGCATTAATCCATTTGCCAACTTTAATTTCGCGGGCTATTCATCCTGTTTAAACAGCACCTTCTCCGTATTAAATATTAATGGCTGGAGGGGGGGGGGGGGGGGGGGAGAGCGCGGGGTTGTTATTGGCAGGTAGGAGGAGGCCCGGACGCGGCTTGGGCTGATTGGAGCCGCGGGGGTCCTCCAGGACGCGCGGGGAGCTTTTAGCGGGCGCCGCCGCCGCCGTGCGCTAGCAACGGGGAGGCCCCGGCTCCAGCCAATTTGCCCAAAACCCCCCACATCTCGCAGGGCCGCGTTCACGCTCCAACACCTTCCATTTGCCATCATTTGGCGAGTGGAACGAACCCTGAGCATTTTTTTAGTGCGGGGGGGAGGGGGTGACGAGGAGGGGCCCCCCCAGGGTTTCCGATCAATAATTTAGCAGAGCGACATGTTTTGTGCATTTAGGCGCCCTATCCGGTTTTGATCAGGTGGGGTCTGGGGGCCGTCGACCGCGCCAGGCGGTTGTTAGCCGGTGAAATGCGTCTTCAGAGAGCCGTGGTGCGGAAGGCTAGCGCCTTTGGATTAGCGTGGTGAACTTCGGTCCCGTTAGCGCAAACACACTCGCTCCAGTTCAGCCAGGAAGGGGAAAAATCTGTAATACGATGACGCCGACTTATATCCATACCATTTCCATTTATTGTAGCAGTTGGCAGGTCTTTTAACAAAGCGCTCGGTTGGAGTTGCGTCGTACACAGTGTATATGCATAGGACTGATCGCGTGCTAATCGATAAAACGGTGTCTTCTGCTATTGGTGCTTGCGGTTCAGTTTCCTATTTCGTCGAAGTCGGTAAACAAGTCCAGCCTATTAAAACGAGCAGAACTGGGTCAGCGGTCTAAAAACAGCCCTTGTTACCGCTGATTGAGAGCGGAGAAGATTGGGGGGGGGGGGGATCTGAGAGGGAGGGGGGCGGGGCGCGAGTCTTTGACAGTTAATATTAAGCATTAACACATCAGTGATTTTTTAATGGTAAATCATTTACATATGTAATCTCTCCTCAGCATCATCCTCCCCCTGCCCCTGCCCCTGCCCGCCCTGTGCCCTTCAGTAACGCGGAGACCTATTTACTGAGGCTCGCTGGAGCGTGTGCGGGGCCGCGGTTCACCCCCCCTGTCCGCGGGCCGGGTCCCGGGGTCTGCCGGCAGGAGGTGAAGGCGGCGACTGCGCGGCACGGTCAAAACATTCCGCCATCGCCATGCTGCCCCCCCCCCCCCCCCCCCCCCCCCCCCACCTCGCACGCTTCGCCGCGGGTCAGCCCCCAGCATCCCCCCCCCCCCCCCCCTTTCCTCGGGCCGAGCGGGGGGGGGAACGTTAATCACCTGCGCGTTTCCGCTCGGTGCCCCGATGTCACGCCTGGCGTCCCGGCCACCTCCGGGCCCCCGGCAAACGTTCGTCACGCGCCCGCCGCCGATGGACGCGCCGCAACCTGATTCGCCGCTTCTGCCGAGCGCATATTCTGAGCGCTCTGTCGAGTTTCACTTTTTTTGGTTCTTCAAAGCTCTCGTGACCACTGGACAAAGTGCATGTCTGTTTTAAATTTTTTTTTTAGTTATACACTTTTAAATAAGGATTAGTAAGGTTGGTAAGGCAGTCTTTCTGTGGTAAAATTGCACATGGAGAGAACAATGGGAGGACACTAAACTAGACAACCTTAGAGGGTCTTGGTTTTTTCTTTTGATGTGGTAACCAGGACACTCCCTCCCTGAAGTCTGGCATGGATCAATAGGCAGCGGGAGAACTGTCCTTATTACTTTAGATCAGCTTAAATGGCAATCTTCCCTTTTTAACAAACCGAAGCTTTGTGTATCTCAGACGTCCCGGTAATTGCATTGATAAGGGTCTGAATGCCAGCAAATCTTAATTAAAATAAGCGAAGGTGCCTGTTGGTGCTTAATTAACGTTTAGCCGCTTTACGTGCCACACCGTCTTCAAAAATGGACTTTCGCTGAAACAACTGTCAATATTTTCACTGCCATTAACCCTAGGACCTAATCTTATGATGTTGTTTTAAGTGATTTATTTAAAAAAGTGTTTATTCCAAGACCACTGTCCAAGCAAAATACCAGTCTTGCTGTTGGAAGGAAAGGGTTTCCACATTCTGATCTGCTGTAGGCGTCAGATATGAGCTTCGTTTCTGTTTGGGCAGGGTGGGGTACACAGCCACAACGTGTGTGCCAATGACTTTTCCATGACTGGGGTGGTCTGCCTCGCCCACACTGTTAGGTAGGCCCGGTCCGTTTCACATGCAAGGTCACGGGTAAATTTAGCGTGTTATTTAATTACACGGGAGTGCTTCAAAACCAGCCTGTAGAGCCATTGGACAGCAGGGCACAGATTTCAGAGAAAGGAGCTGATAAGCATGTTGCTATGTGCAGGAGAAAGGACGTTGTCAAGGAATAAAATCGTAATAAACTGTTAGAACACTTACTTTTGTACACTGACGTGCAAGACATTTTTACAGGAACATTTTTTATCGTAGGAAACCAAAACAGTGTATACCTACACCCGTGTATACTGGATTTCATGTACATAAAATACCTTTGTGGAAAAAAGCATACTCTTCCTAATTTAAGCACGATAGCATGGAAATCGTAAGATGGTGGCTCTCGGATAGATTTGCAGTGGACCTTTTTGATTGCCGTTCTTCACTTCTTCCAGGAACATACTTCCCTTCATAATTCCTTGTGGATGAAAGGCAAATAATGCGGAATGTGTGTTGTGCTTGTGCACCAGTGTAAACAGTGGGGATGGATAGCCAGCAGGAGTCTTTGCTCTGAGGCGGTGTGCTCAGTGCGGTTCATATTATGTTTACCGTCCTCATAAACGGCAGCGCATAGACGCGTAGACTTCCCCACGCCTGCGCGAATCTACTTTTGAAACTGGGTTAAAGGAAAAAATATTTAGGATCGGACGTGATCCGTGTACCATGATTAATTTTTCTTATATAAGGATTTTTTTTGTTGCTGTTGCTAATCCCGTCTTTATGAAGCCTGGTAATGCAGAGGCGCTGTTGATCAACATTTGCTGTCATTAAATTTCCAAATGGGCTTGTTAATTACAGCAATTAAACTGTGTGTGATAATTATTATGACTTTGCTTACAGCTGTGAATTAAAGATTAGTGGAGTAGGGGAAAGTCGATTTTTCGGTGTATGTTATTACACGCGCGGCGCAGCGAACGCCGTTTTTTTTTGTTTTGTTTTGCGGCGAAGCGATCCAGCTCCCGGTGCTTCCTCTTCTCTTGGCACGCGAACGTTGGAACCCTCGCTCGGGTTTGCTGATAAACTTGCGCTATTATTTGCACAAAGTTGGACGGGTTTCCCAAACCGCTCTGCGTGCTCTCGTCCGTCGTCTGCCGGGGGGCTCGAATGTTTATCGATTTTCGGATAAAAGCAGCGTCGAGGAAACGACGCTGACAGGTAATTAAATTTGTGCGAAACGGCGGCTAATTAGCGCTCTCTAATCGCGGCGTACTTTTCATTAGCCGCATGGCGTTCAGACCAACGATACAATTAGTCTGAATGGGTTAGCAAAATATTTGGGAAATTGTTTAAATCCCCGAGAATCCTCGCTCTTTTCAGAACACGCAGTCAACATTACGGGACATTGCAGCATTACAGGAAGTGATTTCCTCGTCTCGGATGGATGCTACGCCCTGCAGTCCGTCATACTGACTGTAGGCTGATGCTGGGGGTCAGTGCCTCGAATGTGTGCGTACTGTAGATTGACGAAGACTAGCAGCTAACAAACAAATGAAGGAGGTGACAGTTTGTAAAGAAGCACAGGTGGACGCGCAGATTTGTGTCCGCCGCGTGTCAGCTACCGTTGTGAGGTACCGCACCTAGCTTCTACGGTTGTGAAGCTGAGAGGACGGTAAGCAGAGCCAATTACTGCCGATCTACAACCGCAGGTTCTTCCACAATCTAACCGCCATCAAAATCAGATCCGGGGAAATAGACTAGAGAAGATCGTCTTAAAATACTTGAATCGAAATGATGTGTCCTTAAGCACAGCATGGGGGCCGAGGCAGAGCACCTTCTCCCGAATCTTCCGCATCGTCTCAAAATCGCATAAATTAAAGAAAATGCATTTTTTTTCTTCATTTCTTCATCTCTTGCTCTTCCTTCACGCCATCCTCGGTCTGCCCTCTAACCCTGCTGTCTTTTGGAAAGCGGATCTGGCGGGAGGCCAGCGGGGAGCAAACTTCTCTGAAGGTCAGACGGGCCACCGAGTTTCTGCTGGCAGCCTGGACGTTTATTTCTGTTTTTTGATTTCCTCCTTCCTGCCAGTTGGGCCGAGCGTCAGAAAATGGCCGCCGTGTTCCCCCCCATGGGAGAGGCTCGCGTGCGCTAAAGATGCAAGGTCTCGCAGGCCTCCCTCGGACGGCCGCGCCGATTTCCCAGCGCACCTGAGGCGCGGTCGAGTGGCGGGCGCCCGGATTGGTCCGCAAGCCCGACTCCTCGTTGCCGGGGGTGCCGGTTCTATTGACTGGGGATTCGTCCCTTCCCGGCGACGCCCTGCGAGGGGGAGTGGCCCGGGCCGCCGTCCGTCAGCCTCATCAGCAGTGCGAGGAGGCGCGCTACTGCTTCGGAGACTTGGGCCCGCTCTAAACGGCCGCACGTCTCACCTCGGATGGTTCTCCCCTTTGTAATTGGATCTTGTTATTACTTTCCTTGATCATTGTGGCTGGAGGATTAATGGAATGGCCCCCGGATTGAGAGGGCCGGAGTTGCGGTGGGTGGTTTCAATTTAAATTTTCCCTCTTGCCCGCGGTTCGGAATAAGGAATTTTTTTTTTTCCTCAGGTTTTCCGCGGACCTGATTGAGAGGTGTCTCCCCGCCCCCCACCGCCGATTCCCATTTTTTAAACCTGCCCGCGCTCTTATCGTGGCAATTTGAAGCAGGGCTGCAGATGTCACAGCCCACGAGCTGGCCAGACAGGTTTCCACTACCGTCCCGGCGCTTTGGTCTGTAGAATATTTCATTCTATTTCGCCGAAGAATGAGCTTCCATAATTCATGGCACGGAGGTCCTTCTGATAGAAATCGCACTTTCAGGACTTCTCTCCTGATCAGGCTCGGCGTCGGCCCAGTCCGGGCCTCTCGCCCCCATCTGGAAAGCCCCTCTATCCATCTTCCCATGGGTCTGCCAGGGGTCCTTTTCATCGCGCGGAGGGAGGCGGAGGGAGGGGGGCCGCCGCTCTGTGAAAGCCCTCTAATGGACCCCATTGTCCGGCCGAGCAGCCGGCAGCTGCTGCTTTGTGCTCCCGTCTTATTTGCTTCTTAGCGCGCAGAAAGAAACTTTGCTCCAGGTAGTGAATAGTCAAGGATAGGGCTCATTTCTCTTCTGTGCCACACTCCCAACGAGAGGCGGGCGGTGAGGGGCGGGAACGGGGGGGGGGGGGGGGGGGCTGTTGTGCGCTCCCATAATGGCCTGCTGAAAAATGGCGATAAACAGCTGAAGGTGCACAAGGCTGCTGAACCACCCCCCCCCCCATCCCCCCCCCCCCCCCCCCCCCAGCCAGGTGAAGGAAGAATGAAACTCCATTAAAGCTCTTACTTCTCACCTCTGATGCAATTCACAGAGTGGGCATGAAGATTATAAAGAATCCTTTCAGCAGCATGGATCTGAACATGTCCTTTTAAGAGAGGTAAGGAGTCATAAGACCAACTGTATGAGCTCTGGAGCTCCTGAGAAAGTTTGGTACACGGGAGGGAAGGCAGGGGCCAGAGATATTTCACCCTACTGTGAAAGAAATGGTGACGCTCTGCTAACAGACAAATTAGCCAGCATTTTATAGTTCAACTCAAACACGATACGTAGACAGTGAAGCTAAGAGGTCTTTAGAAAGGAGCTCAGACTGGTCTGAATGGGACTGGGCTAATGTTTTGAGTTTGTGTGCGTTGTTGATGTGTAGCGCATGAGGGGCTCAGTCATGGTCCTCCTCTTGAGAGTCCCCCTTTTGTCCCTGGCTGTGTCCAGCATGCTGGGGCACGCTAAGGGGGGCGGTCAGTCTGTCCAGTTGCGGTGAGCTGGGGTCTTCAGTGTTTGCATAGGTCAGGAATGCCATTGTGGACTCCGCTCTCCTCCGCCTCAGAAACTCATTTGGTGGAGGCATGCGTACAAACCATCAATCCAGCAATGTGCAGGTCTACGGGTCCACACAGGTGCACGTGTACACCGTCGATCAAAAGCTACATTCAGCTTCCATATTGGCTCATATCATCCAAGCCATTCTTTTTAATGAATGAGGAAGTTATGCCCAGAGTAGGGTTTTTTTTTTTTTTTCCCCTTGAAGTGTGTGTCACAGGTAGACTTGCGGCGCGGCTACAGTTGGCTGTTAATTATAGTGAGTGCAAAGTGTCCGCTTGTCTCAAAGGTTTAAATCTTTATTTAATTATCGATCTTAGGATGGCATGTTTTTTTTTAGCTGAAAGACTGACAGCTGCGACACAGGCTGCACCCCGGCATAAAGAAATGATTTACTCTTTCATTTCCTTCAGTATTATTTGATAGCAAATTGAACAGGAAATGGAGGCAATTACCTTTCCTAGGATGTTTGACTGGGTCACCGCGGTACATTATATATCACAAAGTGTATTATAACTCCAGTCAGTCATGACTAATACAGGGAGCTCGTTCACTGCAAATCTTCTGACAGCAGGCATTAGAAAACACTGGGCTTTTCTTAGCTGCAGGTGTCAGTTCGATTGCCGAGGCTGATACGCTCTGGCTGACGTGAGCGCGGGCCGTGGTCATGTGATTAGCGTCCTCGGCGTTTGACCTTTTAATTGAACCGGCGCCTCGAAGGAGAGACGCAGACAAATGGCTCGCTCCTGACAGGAGGACGGTCTGAGGTATGGAAGTGCTAGCCGTCGCCGCGCGTTAGCCGCCCCGTGCACATGGAGCGGACAGATGCGCGTTACTGACTGCCGTTAAAATATGGAACCGGCCGCCTTTGCTGTTGGATAATCCGACCAAATGAAGCCTGCGCGGTGCCAGAAGTCTTACGGTAGATGCTGAAATCTCCCATGCGTGCTTACTGACATGGTTCAAGTAAAGACTTCCTTTGAGATGGTGTAGGGTGGGGTCTGGAAGAGACTGACCTCCTCAAGCAGAGTGGAGGTCATTCCAGTTCAATTCAGCCCGCTCAGGAATTGAGATGAAAGTTCAGTTACTTGACTGTAAAATCCCAAACATTGCTCGTGTTCCTGTCCCTGTGCTATCCCCCCCCATACCCCCCCCCCCCCCCCCCCCCCCCCCCCCCCCCCCCCGCCCTTGTTTATTTGCCCAATGGCTTTATTTGCATCACTCTTTTAGGCCGACTGAGGAACCATCTCAAGACTTTTGCTGGCACATTTTAATTTGAAATGCCAAGGTTTTTACAGACAGCGTGTTCTTTCTTATCGTGATTGTTTGTCGCTTGATGAACGTCAGGTTTTGGCTGCAGTACGCGTACTGGTTGTTTTCAGAGCCTTAGGCGCTTTGCGCTTGAATCAGTGCTGCACACGTTTCTAACCACCCAGAATGGGATGTTCTTCCAGAATAAACGTAGTGATTTCATGTGGGTATAAATTCACAGGGCACAGTTTCACCCTCTGACTTTTTTGGACGCCTTCTCCAAGTGAACAAGGTCCCACCACAAATTCTTTTTGATGATTTCTCCCTGATGGTAGGCATTTTAAGTGCCAAATAAACAGCTCAATATAAATATGTGAGAAGATTTTGTATAGACTCAGTTCTTAATATTCTCAGATGTTAAATTGTTGACCCATAAGAAAGTAATTTTCCTTCTTTCGGATAACAAGTCTTGACTGTCCACCTTGCAGTCTTGAGGAGAAACACGCAGGTTGTATGTGAGTTTAGAATCAAATGTGCATAGGACTTCTCCAACTGTGCATTAGGACTGCTGCATCTCCCTCTTCGCTGACCTCCCTGCCTCTTATTCAGTTCACCCAGAACACTGCTGCTGACCTGGTTTACAGCCTCCTAAAACACACCCATGCCCCCCCCCCCCCCATTGTCCTCCACTGGCTCCCCTGCTCACATCCAATTTAAAACCACGTTGCTAGCCTGTCGGGCTACTACTTTGTACACACTAGCCAGACCCCCCCCCCCCCCCCCCCCCCCCCCCCCCGTCCCACAACCTTAGGAAGTCTGAAGTCTCTTCCTCTTTTTGTGGCCCTCGCTGGTGGAATGAGCTTCCCATTGCGGCAGAGATGTTGACCGTTCTCTGATGGAAAAAAAAAAAAGATTTGCATAATGAAGATGGATCCAAAACTATTAACTGGTCTAGAGGGGGAAAAAAACTACTGGGGCCAATAGGATGGTTTAACCGCTGGCGTGTTTGTTGATGGAACTCGGAGATAAGACGATTCCTCAGCGATGTTCCCAGTTTGATAAAGTTCCTGTTCATCGTTTGACGTCTCTTGTAATCGATGTGATGTTATCTCCGAAGGATCTAGGATTTTACATGAAAGCCTCCGTGTTTGGGGAGATATGGGTTTGTTGTGTACAAACCGCATTTGTTCTCAGACTTGTTCCTCTCCCAGAGGCGAGCGATGCATTTCACAATCTGTTATCCGGGCTGGAATCAGGCACACACGCATTAGCATACGCAGGAACGGGGCGCTCGGCTGGGGCTGGATGCTACCAGCTCGCCGGTTAGCGCGCTGGGGTGGCGCGCATTGCCCTGTCACCCCCGTCCAGGTGGTCACATGGTCATTGGGCTGTGTTCTGTAAACCTGGGAAAAGCGTGCCGTTTGGGTTGTTGGCTACCGGGGAAGATTCATTGTGAATTTATCAGCAGATTACTGAAAGAGGCTGCGTATTGAGTTTTGAAATGTTCCCCCACATGGAAGGTTAGGTGCTTTTTGGAGGTGTGGGGTTCGGTTAATTACATCATGCGTTATAATTACTGCCGCCGAAACGCAACTTTACCCAAACTGCAGCAGTGAAGAGCGCAGTGCTGCTGGGCTGCTGCTCTGTGAACTCCAGTGACATTGTCATATTCCATTTCTCCTTCATCACATTAAATTGTGTTTCATCTGCCCTTCCATTTTCAAAAAAAAAAACAGCCACAACCACTGGCCCCATCCATCACTGTGATGTATGACATCATTAATCCTTTCTGAGGGCCCCCACCCCCCAAGGTCCCATCCGAGGCACTTTTTTTTGTACAGAGACACCCGGGAGCCAGTAAGCCAATCGCAAGAGGATATAACGTTTTTGAAACGCCGCTGCGTCGCGGACGAACAGCGGAGGGCGTGGTCTCGACCCCGGATGGCAGAGTAACCTGGCGCTAGACACGTTGCCTACCAGGGACACATACGGCTACGTGGAATGGAAAATCTAGCCTGCATTTTATAGCATGGGCGAGCAAGGTTGCGATCTGCTCTGCCTGCCTCCGCTTGTTCTCGCCGCCCGTTCGGCCATCCGAGCCGTGCGACCATAGCGCCGGCAGGCCTCCCCTCAGGCGCCCCGCTGGCCGGAGGAGGAGCCGGGTGAGGCGAAGCGGGAGGTCTCCTGCCAGCCCTGGTTTCCCTGGGCGACGCTGCGGGTAGCCGCACGCCGCTAACGGGCTGCCGGCCTGCTCCGGCCCCAACGCCGCTCAGAATCCCCCTCCCGACCTGAGCTAGGGACCGGGGCCTGTCAGAAACGACCGCCTGGAGGGGCCCTGACTTTGGAGTGGTGGTGAGAAGGCCGTTGGACTTTAGCGCAATGCTAACTTGGTAATAACAGCCTGTCTGCGGAGTGTGATTTCATGTGGGTGCTGTAGTAAAGGTTAAAAAAGTATGTTTAATAAACGTGGGCCGTATCTAAAGGATTCTGTAGTGTGTTCATATCGACCTCTGTGTGTGTGTGTGTGTGTGTGTGTGTGTGTGTGTGAGAAGAGAGAGAGAGAGAGAGAGAGAGAGAGTGCACACAGCATGGTGTGATAGGGCAGCTCCACCTTGTCTTTAAGCCGCTGCAACACGCTGAAAGCCCACATTCCAGAGGCTGGCACGGTAAAACCTACAAGTTCATTCATATGCTCCTTTTAATCTTCGATTCATTGGTCTGACACGTACATTCCAAATCTTTACAGGGGTTGCCGTGCAGATTGCGTGTCGGCGGCGATAATTAGACCCTACAGATTCCTCGCTTCCGCCGACACGTCGCAATTAATTTCTGGTATTTTGAAACGGATTGAGATTGAAATATCAAAGCGCGGAGAAGCTCGCCGTACAGGAGACGCCCGCGCTTTGTACCCGACCGCGCGCGCGTTTGCGGAGGGAACCGCTGTTTGAATAGTCAGTTATGCTTGTCAGATGGAGTATAAATTCTCCGCGGAGAGCAAATAGGTTTTTAATACATTTGTGGGGCTGTATCGGAGGTGAAAATAGAAAGCAGGTTTATTTAGTCGTGCCCCCAGGACGTTGTTCCGCGCAAGCTCGTCGCGCGGGCTGCCATGTTAATATTCTTCAGCGCCGCGGCCCGGCGCGTACAGCCGTTTGTCGTGGGGGGGGGGGGGGGGTGGGGTGGGGGGGGGGGGGGTAGTTGAGCCAGTAAAATGGCTTGTTTGTGTTTGTTTTCCGGCTGAAATATGGATGTACGCTGATGCGATTTGGATTAGAGCTCTCAGGCCTGCTCTGCGTCCCGGGGAGAGCCGGGGGGGGGGGGGGGGGAGGCCGGGCGAAGCCGCCGTAATCTGCAGAATGAATAAATGTCTGCGGGAGCGTCGGGGCGGTCGCCCACGGTTGACGCGATGCTTATCAGGCGGTTATGAGGGGAAATAATGCAGAGGAAGATTATGTAAAGTTGGGGGGGGGGGGGTGCCCATACAATAGCCCGTAAGATTCGCACAGTTTTAGCCCTCATTAGCCTCTTCGCTGTCTCTTCCCAGATAATCTTTCCGGAACGGAGACGTTGGCCACAGACCGCTGTGCTGGGATCAGACTCGGCACGCTGAGGCAGGCGTTCTCAGAGAGGGTCACCAGTAAGCACTGACCTGAGGTCTGTGTGTAGTCACCCCTCTTGGCTGTAGTGGGGCTCAGTACCTGTAGAGTCTGCAGCGCTCTGGTGCTGTGGGGAAGGCCTGTGAGGACGTTCAGGCCGCTGCTTGCTGCCGTCCCGTCAGCAGCGATCGACGGCCGATAAGCTCACGTAAAAGCTCTGATGCGTATCAGAGCTGCAGACATCCTGGAACTCGCTCGAGGGAGGTCTTGTCTTCCGTCTGCAGAGGGTAGACTGTTTTTGGACGGGCGAAAGCAAATGTATCTGCGTGAGGTGCGGGAGCCCAGTCGGAAGTCTGCCTCGGTTCTGCAGTGAAGGCCCTGGTAAGAAGTGGAGCCTACTTTCGCTCGGCGCTTAAAATAAGCGCTCCTGAAAGGCAGCGCTCTCTGTAGCAGCGCGCTCTGCGTGGTTGGAACAGCAAACGAATCCCCGGTTCAGTCCGGCCGTTCGCCTCTGGAGCTTCGCTGCGGCAGCGCCTCGCTGCGAGCCCGTCCCCTCCGCGCCGCTCGCATGACTCTCGCGGTCGCGCTGGCAGCCTCGCGAGACGCCGCGTGTCGCGTTACGGAAAGCCGACCCGACAACAATAACAGCTGCGGCAGCGGGCCGACGAGCCCGCGCGGGCCAGGAGCAGAAACGCCGCCGCCGCCGCGCCCTCGTAAACTTCGCAGACGGGCGATAGCGATCTCCTGGCATCCGAAACGTGCGGACCGTAATTGCTCCCGGCATCTGGTCAGGGGGAGGAGCCGTGCCACCGGCTGCCCCAGACAAACTCTGTGACCCCCCCCCCCCCCTCCTCCCTCCCTCCTCTGTCCCCACACAGCCCGGGCCCGGTGTTGTTTTCGTGTGGCTTTCTCCAGGAAATGGCAGCGACCCTCCTGCTTTCGCGTCTGCCTCCCCCACCCCCGCCCCCCGCCCCCCACCCCTGCCTCCCCAATCGCAGCTGCTTCCTCCGTCCGCCTCCCCCTCTCCGCAGGGGTCCCGCGCCCGCCCTCCCGCTTCCGCGGAGGTGTCGCCTTTTCCACGCCGTGCCCGTTTCCACGGGGGCCCGTTTCCCCACCTCCCTCCCTCCCTCCCGCGCCCGTCCGCTAAAAAAAAAAGAGACCCAGCGACCGTCCGCCCGTGAGCTCTGACATCAGCTTTCGGCGGGTCTCTTCAGCAAAGAAAACAGCGGCGGGTCAGAATAACAGGCCTCGGGGCTTTTTTTTCTCTCCTCTTTTTACTGCAGTCAGGTGATGGAAATTGCCCCCATTACGCGTATCCTGTTTTGATGACATGTTTAATAAAACATTTCTCCTGGCTCCCTCAGGTTAATTGATCTTGCTTTCCACTGCGGACCACCTCTGTACCATGTCCGTAGGCCCTGAAGCGCCGCTGCCAACATTCATAGAAACACTTTAGAATTTCGGCCAGTTCTGCTTGTGTAGAAAATCACACGTTTCTGAAAGGTCATTTTCAAACTATGCATTTCAGAGGGTCAGGAGTCCCTGACTGCGTAAAATCACAGATGTATGCGTTCTATATTGGCTTTTTTAGCCTCCAAATAAAGTGGCGTGCTATCTTACTGTCCTACTGAAATGGATAAATGAAGTTCAGATAACCAGCCTGTTTGGCCCCAAGCTGACTTCCTTTGAGCAGTGTGTATGACAGTGGCATAGTCCACATCGTTGGGGGGTGAGTGATTACTTTTGCTGTTTTCCTTGTTTGTGTTTGAGTATTATTGGGGCGGGCGGTGGGGGGGGGGGTTCAACTTTGGCCTATTTTAAGGGTGGGCCCTTACTGCACTTACCATGAATATGATTAATGTGTAGTCCTCCAGCTTGGATGTTTGCCCATAAAGTTATTACACAAAAACTACTTTTAAAGCAGGAATTAATTTAAATAGTTTTTTAATTTAAAAAAAAGTTGTTTTTCTTTTTAAATAGTTGTAATATCTAACAACTACTGTAACCTGCTGCTTTATCGCTAATGACATCACTGTTGCACTTATGTGGAAGGCAATATACTATGGTTAAAGTACATTATTATAAAAATTGTGTTATTAAAGACCTGGCTGTAAAAGGGAGAAAAATGCGACATTGATAGATGAGACTTGGAGGCTATGAGCCACTGAGGGTTTGTTGTTGTAGAGCCGCTGGGCTCAGTGTATTGGCCTTCTGTAGTACCCTAATGCTCGTGGTCTGGTATGAAATCTGAAGCAAGTCAGTGCAGACCCGGGTCCTGAAGGGTCACCAGTGGAGGGAGCTGCCTCTGTCCCATTGACTCCTTTGATCCGTCTACAGCCTCTAGTATTCAGCTCGTCTGCATGGCTGCAGAGTGAGTGTAAGATCTGCGCAGCTCGTCTGCAGGGCTGCAGAGTGAGTGTAAGATCTGCGCAGCTCATCTGCAGAGTGACTGTAAGATCTGCGCAGCTCGTCTACAGGACTGCAGAGTGACTGTAAGATCTGCGCAGCTCGTCTGCAGAGTGACTGTAAGATCTGCGCAGCTGGTCTGCAGGGCTGCAGAGTGATTGTAAGATCTGCGAGGCTCGTCTGCAGAGTGAGTGTAAGATCTGCGCAGCTCGTCTACAGGGCTGCAGAGTGACTGTAAGATCTGCGCAGCTCGTCTACAGAGTGACTAAGATCCGCGCAGCTTATCTACAGGACTGCAGAGTGACTGTAAGATCTGCGCAGCTCATCTGCAGAGTGACTAAGATCTGCGCAGCTCCTCAGCAGAGTGACTGTAAGATCTGCGCAGCTCGTCTACAGGACTGCAGAGTGACTGTAAGATCTGCGCAGCTCGTCTGCAGAGTGACTGTAAGATCTGCGCAGCTCATCTGCAGAGTGACTAAGATCTGCGCAGCTCCTCTGCAGAGTGACTGTAAGATCTGCGCAGCTCGTCTACAGGACTGCAGAGTGACTGTAAGATCTGCGCAGCTCATCTGCAGAGTGACTAAGATCTGCGCAGCTCCTCTGCAGAGTGACTGTAAGATCTGCGCAGCTCGTCTACAGGACTGCAGAGTGACTGTAAGATCTGCGCAGCTCGTCTGCAGAGTGACTGTAAGATCTGCGCAGCTCGTCTGCAGAGTGAGTGTAAGATCTGCGCAGCTCGTCTGCAGGGCTGCAGAGTGAGTGTAAGATCTGCGCAGCTCGTCTGCAGAGTGAGTGTAAGATCTGCGCAGCTCGTCTGCAGGGCTGCAGAGTGACTGTAAGATCTGCGCAGCTCGTCTGCAGGACTGCAGAGTGACCGTAAGGTCCAGGAGAGTAATGATGGTTTACCTGCTGTTTACATTTTGACTCTTGACTGACGAGCAGCTCGGCAGAGGAGGGTTATGAGTGTTTACGGCGCTCTCAGACTGTGAATAAAGCCAGTGAGTATGAACACAGCACGGGCTCGCTGTGTAGCACTGCATCCGGAGGTCCGTGGGGAGAAAGGTCTTTGTAGGAGACCTGGAACGCTCATTAGCTCGTTAACCTGAAGTGATTCTGAGCTGTCGGCTTTGGTTAAACGGCTTTCAAGCCGACGGGCCCCCCGCCATTCCCGCCGCTCGCCGCTCGCCGCGGTACCTGGGGACCCCCCCAGGTGAGCCCGCGCTCGGCGATGCGGGGCCCCGAAAGACAACGCCGTCGTTTAAAATAAACACCGACAGCCGCGCCCGCGCCTGTTTCTCAACATCCGGCACGAAGCGCATCTGCGGGTGCGGAGCGAGCGCGATCGAATACAGCGGCAAACAAATGCAAACGAGCTCGCGTGGAGCGTGCGCTCGCCCTGGGAAAACGCTGGCGGCAAAAAGGGCCTCTTCCTGTTTGCCCGCCGACCGTGTCGTCAACAAGCGTGAAAGAAAACGGACAACCGCGCTTCTTTACCAGATGTTTTTGTTTTGTGATTCTTTTTTTTTTTCTTCTCCTTCTAGATTTCCAGTAAAAACGAATTACCGAGCACGCGTCGTTTTACTGGCCGACGGTCGTTTCTCGTTCCCGTCCTTGAGTGGACTGGGACTTCGCACGACTGCTGCGCCTGCAGATTCCGCCGCTGCGACCCAAACATCCGAGCCGCTGGAGACGGCGTGCCGCACTTGTTCTCCGGTTCTGCGTGTCAGGGCGAACGGGAACACAGGAACTGGATAATTACTCACAGATTTGTGTGGAGCGAGTCGTTTATAAATAGCCCTTTTATGAATAAAGCTATTGTGACATTATTTGCGTTCTTTGCAGCTGTTGGCAAACGGACATTCGAAATGTACCCAAGTGAACTGAATTCCCTTTGAAAGTAGCGATAAAGGCTAACGTTTTAAAACCAGCGCGTTATCTTGTTGGCTGAGCTTGAAACGATGCCCTGCTCTGCGCTAAAATCCTGACAGTTGTGGTGTCACGTCCTGCTATTGGCTCCTTTTAAAGAGCATCTCCACATTTGCAGCCTATGCTGTACCATTGGGACAAAACTCAGACCTATGACACACACCAAGCTTGTGGCAGGATGTTTTTTTTCAGGTATGTTTATTTGTGCGTTTGAAGCAGTGTCTTCTCTATATGAGGTTAATATTCTGGGAAATTTTTCAGTATTTTCAGGAACTGAATTTATAAACAAAATGAAATGCGTTGGCTGTGTATTTACATGCACCATAGTGAGTCACGCCAACATTCCGGATATTCAAAATGGAGCAATATTTGTTTTGTGGTTCCTGGATGCTCTATATGTGAACTCCAGTGCTGCTACGTGTTGACATAGTGATTAAATTGACACTTGTGACAACAACTTATTTCATATCTGCACCATTAAACTGCTGTTAACAGGTCCGGGAGCACGATGGTCAGCCAGGATTTTCCTCTAAAGTTTTGGAAAGGTCTTTGAGCTGAGACGTTAAAGTGAGTTCCTGACTCCATGTGGTCGTTAATCGCCTGTTGCGTTCTGGCAAAACCTGGAGTTGGGGGGGGGGGGGGGGGGGGGGGGGGGGGGGGGGGCTACGTTGGCCGCAGTCCACGTCTGGCTCGTGCCGAGCACTTTATTGCTCCGTTTAGCTACCCTCTCCTCTCTTTACCTCCCCTGGTGAGTAGCAAACCTTGTTCCACAAACTGATAGCCGAGGCATCGTTCCCCGTCTTTCTAAGTGAATTTTTGGATTGTGTTTAATTAGCAGCACTTTGGAGTTAAGTTAGTTAAGTTATGGAAGCTGATTGGGTGTAGGTAGTTGGTGTTATGGAAGCTGATTGGGTGTAGGTAGTTAGTGTTATGGAAGCTGACTGGGTGTAGGTGGTTGGTGTTATGGAAGCTGATTGGGTGTAGGTAGTTAGTATTATGGAAGCTGACTGGGTGTAGGTGGTTGGTGTTATGGAAGCTGACCGGGTGTAGGTAGTTAGTGTTATGGAAGCTGATTGGGTGTAGGCTGTTGGTGTTATGGAAGCTGACTGGGTGTAGGCTGTTGGTGTTATGGAAGCTGACCGGGTGTAGGTAGTTAGTGTTATGGAAGCTGATTGGGTGTAGGCTGTTGGTGTTATGGAAGCTGACTGGGTGTAGGTAGTTAGTGTTATGGAAGCTGACTGGGTGTAGGCTGTTGGTGTTATGGAAGCTGACTGGGTGTAGGTAGTTGGTGTTATGGAAGCTGATTGGGTGTAGGCTGTTGGTGTTATGGAAGCTGACTGGGTGTAGGTGGTTGGTGTTATGGAAGCTGGCTGGGTGTAGGCAGTTGGTGTTATGGAAGCTGACTGGGTGTAGGTAGTTGGTGTTATGGAAGCTGACTGGGTGTAGGTGGTTGGTGTTATGGAAGCTGATTGGGTGTAGATAGTGGGTGTTATGGAAGCTGACTGGGTGTAGGCTGTTGGTGTTATGGAAGCTGACTGGGTGTAGGTGGTTGGTGTTATGGAAGCTGGCTGGGTGTAGGCAGTTGGTGTTATGGAAGCTGACTGGGTGTAGGTAGTTGGTGTTATGGAAGCTGACTGGGTGTAGGTGGTTGGTGTTATGGAAGCTGATTGGGTGTAGATAGTGGGTGTTATGGAAGCTGACTGGGTGTAGGCTGTTGGTGTTATGGAAGCTGACTGGGTGTAGGTGGTTGGTGTTATGGAAGCTGATTGGGTGTAGGCAGTTGGTGTTATGGAAGCTGACTGGGTGTAGGTAGTTGGTGTTATGGAAGCTGACTGGGTGTAGGTGGTTGGTGTTATGGAAGCTGATTGGGTGTAGATAGTGGGTGTTATGGAAGCTGACTGGGTGTAGGTAGTTAGTGTTATGGAAGCTGATTGGGTGTAGGAAGTTGGTGTTATGGAAGCTGACTGGGTGTAGGTGGTTGGTGTTATGGAAGCTGACTGGGTGTAGGTGGTTGGTGTTATGGAAGCTGATTGGGTGTAGATGGTTGGTGTTATGGAAGCTGGTTGGGTGTAGATGGTGGGTGTTATGGAAGCTGACTGGGTGTAGGTAGTTAGTGTTATGGAAGCTGACTGGGTATAGGTAGTTAGTGTTATGGAAGCTGACTGGGTGTAGGTGGTTGGTGTTATGGAAGCTGACTGGGTGTAGGTGGTTGGTGTTATGGAAGCTGATTGGGTGTAGATGGTTGGTGTTATGGAAGCTGGTTGGGTGTAGATGGTGGGTGTTATGGAAGCTGACTGGGTGTAGGTAGTTAGTGTTATGGAAGCTGACTGGGTATAGGTAGTTAGTGTTATGGAAGCTGACTGGGTGTCTATATCTCTGTTCACAGAGGGCGTGTGTGAGATCTGGCTGACCAGCGAGGACACGGGGGCGTATGGGAGGGACATCGGCACGGACCTGCCCTCGCTGCTGTGGAGGCTGGTGGAGGTGATACCCGAGGGTGCCATGCTGAGGCTGGGCATGACCAACCCGCCTTACATCCTGGAGCACCTGGAGGTAAGCCCGTCTGCCCCCCCCCCCCCCCCCCCCCCCATGGCACGCTGAGGATAGCCAAACTGTATCTATGCCAGTCCAAACCAGAGATAACAAAACCTTTCCAAAGCATGCCGGAGGTGTCCACGCTGACCCCCAAAACATGTCGGGGACGACCACGTGTGTGCCATATCAGGCCTTTGACACTGAGACAGGATAAGGGTAAAATGCAGGTTTTTGTATTGTTGTTTTTTTTTTTTTTCTTTTCTTTTTTCTTTGGCCAGTATCCAGTATTTAATCAACACTTATTAACTGACAATTGAATGCAAGTTATATGTCTTTCTTCATTACTACAGTGTCTACAATATATGAATGGCTTTTAGCAGATGTTCTTATCCTGAGTGTCTTAATCAATTTTACGTAATATCCATGTACACAGGTGGATATGTACTGAGAAGATTCAGGTCAAGTATTTTAGTCAGTAGTAGCGAACTGGGAATCAAACCTGCAGCAAGTCCGGTTCCCTGACCGTTATACCTCACTGCCACCCTGCTTCTTTACCAAGGTGAAGCGTAGCACTTGCATGTATTTGTAGGTCGTCGTAAAGGACAAATGTTGATTGAATCCCAGCCGATGTATCGTGTGTGAATCTTCCTGTGGTGAGAGTCCCTTTGAGAACGCACTCCACTTGCTGGATGGAAGACGAACACGGGGGAAGGGTCTCTCCGCCGAAGAGACCCATTGAGACGCTAATGCCGCATGCTAAGAGGGCCGGGACACTCCCCCCTTGTTAAACCACGGACAGACGGTTGCCTTTCCCCCGCAAAAAAACCCCAGGTGGGGGTCTGAGCCATAATCTGCGGGACTCGAGGAGTCGGTGCGGGAGGAAGCGGTTCTAATTTGCTCGGGGTTAATTGAGGTTGTAATTTTGTCCCCATATGTATAGGTTACGTTTATGCTCTGTTACGTTCAAATTAAAAAAAACCGATGAAGCTTTTTCCCCCTTTTTTTTTTTTTATAAATGAAAAGAAATAACAATTAAATGGTAATTAGAAATGTAGGTTAGACGGACGGTTACCGGCACTTTCCGAGCTAATTTGATTTCCGTACGTTTCAGATCCTTTTTGACGGAGTTATCTCGCCTCCGCACTTGGAAGTGTGTTCTAATTGCGTCGCGCCGTGTTTTTGTTTAACGGCGCCGTTCGGCCCGAGTGTTTCTGGGCAGCGCCGCTGGCCGCTTGGGCGGCTCCTGGCGGCCTCCGTGCCGCGAGCGCAAGATAAAAATACCTCATTTGCGGACAGCGGATTTTTGCATCACCTGATATTGGAAAATCAAGGGAAATGGCTTTGATTGGTGAAGGAAATGCCAAGTGCACTCTCCAGAGACACTTTCACATTCTCTGCTTTTGACAGACCCCGGAAAATGACAATCTCTCCTCGCTGTGATTGGTGCTGTTAGATCCAGATTGCCTCTCCTGGGCATTTCACGTTGGCATTTACTGATTACGTTCCGCATTAATGGCGTGCACCGGGGTATATAAGGTATCTTAACAAAGCTTTTTGCAGCTTTTTGTAACTTCTTTGACATTCTCCTCCCCCCCCCCCCCCCCCCCCCAAAGATCTTTTCACATCCTCCCTCCTTTTAAACAGTTCTCTGCTCCTTTCGGGTGTTCGGGCTTGAAATTCTGCGCCGGATTTGAAAAAAAAGGCTCAAAATGAGAGCGATTTTAGCGGCAAAGGCCACGTCACTCCACAGCTCTTCAGACCTTTTATAAGGTAACCATTTAGCAGGCATTAGCCGGCAGACAGAGAACAGGGAGGTGATTAGGAGCCTCTCTCTCTCTCTCTCTCTCTCTGTCACTCGGCTTGTAAATTGCAAAGCAGCTGTCAGGTAGGAGAAGGGCGTCTGGCGCTCGCCGTATCTGGAGTGCGCGGGAAGCGGAGGGCTTCGCCGCCTCGCTGGGAAGGCGAACGTAAGCTAAATGGCCCGGAAAAGCAGGCGGAGGATCAAATTAAGTTAGTAATGGGCGTTCCGTTTGATATCTTCCGGCTCCCTCCATCTCGGCGCCCGTGTAAATTCTCTTCTTTTCCCGCAGATTTCTCCGATGCGCTCAGAGCATCGGCGCTAAGGAGGCACAATTTAAATGCAGAGTAGCTCCGTCCCCGGGCCTGCGCTGGGGGTTAAGTCTTTTTTTGGTTATCGTGCCAGTTGTCGCGAAAACCCCCCTCTTTGATGTGGCCGTATATTCATGGAGATTACTCTGGTCAATTTTTGGAACTTATTTCTCTTTTCGAAAGCAAAACTGCAAAAGGGAAAGAAGATTTGTGACTTAAGACCTTTAATGTCTTTGAGTCTCTTTGCACCTGACGGCTTCAGTTTTGGGAGCCGATGACAGGACTTCCCATGATTCCCTCTGTGTGGTTCTGTAGGCATGCCGGTGCGTATGTGTAAGGCGGCCAGTGATAGTCCAGCGAAGGAGCCCCGTTTGGCCCACAGCTGAATGGAATCAGCCTGAAAGGCTACCATGGTAACGATGTCCTGCCTCTTCCACCTCACTGCACCGCGGCTCAGTGTGGTAGAGGATCAGAACGTATCTCGACTCATGCGTTCGGATAGCGAAGGCCCACAGCACTTTCCTACCCATGATCCTCTTCTCTGTGTTCAGGTGGATTGGGGGTGGGGGGTGGGGGGTGGTGGTGAACATCTCAAATCATCCCCGTGCTGAATCGCTGTAATTGCACCCTGGCCTTGTTCGTAGAACATGGCGAAGGCCCAAAGCACTTTCCTACCCATGATCCTCTTCTCTGCGTTCAGGTGGATTGGGGGGGGGGGGTGGTGGTGAACATCTCAAATCATCCCCGTGCTGAATCGCTGTAATTGCACCCTGGCCTTGTTCGTAGATATGGCGAAGGCCCAAAGCACTTTCCTACCCATGATCCTCTTCTCTGCGTTCAGGTGGATTGGGGGGTGGGGGGGGTGGTGGTGAACATCTCAAATCATCCCCGTGCTGAATCGCTGTAATTGCGCCCTGGCCTTGTTCATAGGATATGGCAAAGGCCCAAAGCACTTTCCTACCCATGATCCTCTTCTCTGCGTTCAGGTGGATTGGGGGGTGGGGGGGTGGTGGTTGAACATCTCAAATCATCCCCGTGCTGAATCGCTGTAATTGCGCCCTGGCCTTGTTCGTGGGACCCGCTGTCTCCAGCTGTTTGAGTGCTTCCCAGCAGTCATGGGTCCCTGTGTGATACCCAGAGCCAGTCAGAGGCCACCGCATCTCCCGCATTCTGCTCCTGCACTCCGGTATCGCTGTTGAGTTCCATGTCGCAAAATGACTCACAGAGTCCAGAAAGCTGGGAATGCCAAATCTCTCGCGCGTTCGTCATTTGAAACAAAAAATTGACCGTCTTTGATTCGTACGTTTTCTTTGGGGTATCCAGTAACGCGTTCTCGGCAAAGTTTCGTTTGATCGCGGGGGTCACGGGGGGCGTCGGCTTGCTGTGTCAGACATTCGAGGGTCGGGCGGGCGGGCGGGGGAGTGCACGGCGTCCCCTACGGGGGGGGGGGCCTCTTGGGTGAGGCGAGGCGAGGGGTCTGAATGGCCGGTCTTGTTTGACAAAAGGGATTGCGCCGCACCTCCTTTTCAGCCGGCCGTTTAATGAAACGCTGCCTCGAGCGCTCGTGACGGGCCGTCTTGACCCCGAGCCGCGCTCTCCGCGGAGGAATGTCATTATGTTCAAAGGCACCTCGCCTGTGTTTGAACAAGGTCACGGGAAGGGGGACCCGGCAGCTGCATGCGCTTAAGCCTCCTTTCCTCCGCCATTATGAGACGGCGGCGCTGAATGGGCCCCTTTTAAAACAGAATCGCTTGCGTGTTATTCTGCGGTCACTTCAGCGCTGTGGAGTGCAGTCTGCCGTCCAGTTTACCCATAAACCCAGTGTGAGGAGGTGTACCTTTTAGTGTTCTCTGTGTCCATATACCCAATGTGTGGAGGTATACCTTTTAGTGTCCACTGTATCAGTAAACCCAGTGTGAGGAGGTATACCTTTTAGTGTTCTCTGTGTCCATACACCCAATGTGTGGAGGTATACCTTTTAGTGTCCACTGTATCAGTAAACCCAGTGTGAGGAGGTATAACTTTTAGTGTTCTCTGTGTCCATATGCCTAACATATAGAGGTCTTCATTTTAATGTCCACTGTATCCATTTACCCAATGTGTGGAGGTATACCTTTTAGTGTCCACTGTATCCATAAACCCAGTGTGAGGAGGTATACCTTTTAGTGTTCTCTGTACCCATATACCTAACATACAGAGGTCTTCATTTTAATGTCCACTGTATCCATTTACCCAATGTGTGGAGGTATACCTTTTAGTGTCCTCTGTATCCATACACCCAATGTGTGGAGGTATACCTTTTAGTGTTCTCTGTGTCCATGTATCTAACGTGCAGAGGTCTACATTTTAATGTCCACTGTATCAATAAACCGATTGTGAGGGTGTCTGTATTTTATCTACATTTGAGCTCTGCCAGTCCCTTAATTTTCACACTGGGGTTTCCATCTTGAGGCTCTGTGCTGTGGATGGTTGTCTGGTTGACTGGTAGCTTAGCATCGTCCCTTCTCAAATCTGAAATGGCAGTGTAAACGCCTAATAAGAGAGAGCTCCGTTGCCGTGCCAACTGTTCAGGCAGGGATAGGGGGGGTCATAAGTGCACGTGGTTCCTGCACATAGAAAAACGTCAATTTTTTTTTTTTTTCTCTCTGCACCGCCACAGATTTCATACTGAAGACCTGTTATCCAACGCCTCTCACGTCCCTTATCTGCAAAACTCCAGACACGGCGTTTCGCTGCTTTTTGGCGAAACGCGGGGAGCCTCTGCCCTCCTCGCGCGGTTCCGGGGGGGGGCCTCCGATCCCGCCGTGCCACCCGCCCGTCCCGGCTCCCCCGGTTTTCCCTCTCCGCTCCGGCGCCGCCGCCGCAACGGCGCTCTCCTCCGGGCCGCTAATCTGGGATGTGAGAGATGTGAGAGCGCTCACAGTTCAGCCAATTACAGCCCGGGCCCCAGAGACCGCCGCAATTTGTCTGCGGAGCGCCGGGCGCTAATTTCGCGCGGAACACGGGCGATTTTCATATTAATGAATCTCGCGGGACTCCGTCCATTAGGGACCTAATGTACCATCGTGAGGACACTGAGCAAAATTGTTACCAAAAAAAAAAAAGAGCCCATTCGATGTGTTTCTGAAATGTGAGCGTGTTCCACGCCGGAGAGAAGTGTGGGGGCTGTTTTTTTTTTTTGTTCCCTCAGCATGAAGCGCCATTAAAATGCGACCCGCATCTCGTTGCTTCGCTACCATATCATTTCCGCTCCAAAATCAGCTGCCTTAAGCGTATGTAATGAATACCCAGTGTTTTTTGTTGCATATGTTGTGCTTTTGTATGTTCTGCAGTCTATAGGACCACCATTCTCACCGGGGAGAACAGCAGGGTCAGCTGACCGCGTGGAACTGCGTTCTTGCCCACTGAGTTGAAAGCTTGCTTAGAAACGTCTGGGTCTAAACTACATGTGTCAGACGCAAGGCCTGCGGGGCTTATGCAGCCCCCCCTCAAATTTCGATCCAGCCCGCATAATTGATCGATGAAATATGTCCCGTAAAATAGTGTGGAAGTTTAGTCTGTGGCGATATTCATTCACAACGCACGGTGCGTCCTGCACTGCTGCAGTCACACTACACAGCATTTGTGACGGGAAGGGCTTGGCCATGAATCCTACCCCCCCCCCCCCTCCCCCCCAATCGGATTGCTTCCCCGATCCCCCCCCCCCTACACTCATTGGCTTGAAGTGATTTTAATCTAATAGATCTTCCTCACCTAAGCGCTAGCAACCAAGACAAGTACAGCAGCGTAGAGAAGTTCAGCCAGCTGCTACCAGCGACTCACAGCAATGGCGCAAAGCAAAACTTCCAGTTTTCACAATGTACCGTGATGCTCAGCTAGCAAATTAAAACAGTCATATTTGTCAAAATTGTTTGTTAAAATTAGTCAAAAGCTTTCATGCTTTTTAAACACGTTTTTCTTTTTTTGTTAAACGTGAAGGTGAGTTTGTCGTTTCCACCCCTGCAACAAACAGCACAGGAGCCAACCCCAGTCTTTTCATACGCGTTTGCGTAAGCTGTGTCAGTGAAATAGAGGAGTCGTACGTGTTGCAATGTTCGTAATGATCGAAACAGGCTAGCCAGTCATTTTTCCTTCTGTTAAACATGACACTAATAACAGGTTTGTTGCTCCTGTGCTGTCAAATGCAATTGTTTTAATTTTCTATTTGAGCTAACGGTACAGAACAAAAACTGGAAGCTTTGTGTCATTGTTGTCAGTCGCTAACAGCTGGCAGAACACCACTGTAATCACAACCGCGATCGCAATCCAACAAACTCCACAATCACTCCCCCCCCTTCCCCCCCCCGCAATCGCATTTTGTAATAGTACTACATTTCTGACTCTTGATTTGATTCACGATTCTCTACATGGCCTTCAGCATAATTGAGTTTGACGTGCTCTGAACGGTCGACATCTCTACTGGCCTTTCCATTCACAAAAATATTCTCTGTTCTCTGTGCTGAGCAGCATCCGCACCTCAGCCCCTGGGAGGGGCTGCAGACATTCCCTGTGTGGACTGGTATGCTCAGCATGCTTATTAACTTTGCATGAGAATGAATGAAACTGTCTAACACCCTTTTTTTTAACTATGACTATGAAGTTTCCTGACTGGCTTGGTATTCTTTGGCTTGACTTGGTAAGCAATGCAGCCATTGGCTCATTGAGCGACAGAGGAGTGCATGCTCTGTGGGTGTGAGGTTACTTCTTCCCCCCCCGAGCCCCTCTTGGTATGCTTGGCCTTCACGTACGTCTGGCATCTCAACGTCTTTGAGAAAACTGGGTCATCGCCGCAGCGCTCTTCACACAAGCGCGCCGTGCGTTAGCCGATTACACGAGAGCTGCCCGGAGAACAGAGAGGCATTTAAAACCTCAATTTCTCCGGCGCCTAATTGGCAGGGAATTAAAAGCTCTGGGAAATTAGGACGGGCGGGCGCGCCGTCCGCCCGGGCCGCTGACCGACGCCGCGCTCCGCGCTGACGGGCCCGGGAAGATCCACGCCGCCGCGCCCGCGAGAGACACGCAAACCGCTGGCGGTTTCGAGGAAGCGCGCGCCGACGGACGTGAGCGGGGAATCGGAAAACGGAGCGAGCGGGCGGGCGGACCCGGAGGGGGGGGGGTGGGGGGGGAGACCATCGATCGCGAAAAGGCGAGCGAAGCTAAATCGGGTCCCCTCCGAATCTGCAGGACACCCACCCTCACCGGGGGGGAGAAGAATGGCATTTTAATGGATTAATTATCTTTTACTACGTAAAGTGGAAGCAGGTTTTATTACGGAGGGTGAGTTATCTGCGCGGCTGCCGGAGTCTAATCCGATCCCGGACGAGCCCTGGGGCGGTAGCCGTCTTCGCGCGTGCGTGCGACCGATCGCTCGGGCTTCCGGCCCCCTTCTGGAGGACGACGGACGGACGGCGGGGGTGGTTCTCGGGTCGGGGTGCCCTTCGCGCACCCCCGTGCCCAAACGAGACAGGGGGCAGCGGGCTGCCGGACGCGGGGGCGCTCGGCGAGAGGAGGCCCCTCGAGCGAGCCGTTTGCGTTTCGCCGGGAGGAAAGCGCTCGAGTCCTCGCCTGAACCGCCCGGAGCCGGCCCGAACGCTCGCCCTGAACGCTCGACCTTGCGCGGAATGTCGTCGATCGGTAACGTTTCACTTACGCGGCCCGCATAAAGCATTCTTGGCCACGGACGCGGTTGAAAGGAATGCGGGGAACCGCTGTTTCTGAGAGAAGAGGAGGAGAATTCGTCCGAGGCCCTTCAGCGCATTCCAATTTTGCGTTCTGAATTCCTCCCCGGGGGACAAGGTAACGCGTTGCCCTCGCGGGGCCAAAGGGTTCGTCTGGGGACGGGAAGCAATTACAGTAGCACAGGCCCGCGTTGCATCACAAGCAGGAGTCCCATACGAAGTAGAAAGTTCCAGGCTGATCTTTTCAGAGATTTCCCAGCCCATTTCCCTGTCCTGCTCATCTGTTATACAGTTCTTGGCTCGCGAAGGAATTTTCCGTTGAAATCTGCGATATGACGGTTTTTCATCGCTGGCAAATGCTATGTTGTTTTTTTTTTTTTTTTTTTTTTTCCCCCTCAGCAGCGGGAAGCCAAAACACATGTAGCCAGATCCAAAGTAAGCAGCCATTATCCTGGAAACATGGATTCACTGGCCTGCGAGGGAACACAGAGAAAACAATTATATATTACATTATGTGTCACTGGGGCCAAACCTTAAAGATATTTTCCTGTTTTGAAATGTCACACGAGACGTTGCGCCAGCCTTACCAGGATGCTGAATGCTGGCCTTTCTTGGCCCTCGTGTCTCCTTCTGTCGAGCTTTTCCAGTTAATATGTGAGAGACCAAAGTGAGGGGAGCTTCTCTGGCCTGGCTCGCGACGTGAAGCATTAGTGGTTTTTCCAATGCTACATTATTACAGTGGCAAATTACAAGCCACCTCACTCGACCCAGCGCTATGATCATATGACGCTGTGAGCTTTTAGATTGTATTAGCGTCGAGGTCTCGATGTGTTACTTCAGCGTTGAGTGGAACATGCAGCGGTGGGCTCGCAGCCTTATTTAGAGTGCACTTTGTCCACTCCTGGTTTTACCAATGAAAAAGAAACGCATTATCTCCTGTCTCTCTGTCCATATAGCGAGGACATTTAGATCTGTGATTGCACGCGATACGGAATGAAGTTGGAACCGTATTTCTCGATATTCATGGACAAGAGGGAATTTTGATGTACGTTACGAGACATTTATTATAAAGATGCATTTTGCCAGGCCGTCAGCTGTTGAGGTTCAGTAATGAGAAGCAAGATGTGAAATGGCTGGGACGGCAGTGACTCACGGACGGATCAGCTCCTGAGCAACGTGCCCTGTTTTCAATATTCGTCCTCAGCTGAGATTTCAAAGTGATTATATCGCATCAAAATACAGCATGGAAAGTACAGTTACGGGCTGCTAGCTTTAGCTTAGCGCTGAGGGAACCGACCTACGCTAGCCGCTGATAGCTCAGCACCAGCGGGTTTCATTCGACTGGATAGCCTTCCTGAAAGCATGACAAAATTCTGTAACGTAAGCATGATTATTCACAAACATGTCAATCCATTGTCGCATTGACTTTTATTTATTTATTTATTTATTCATTTTGCATCTATACATGGTTTAGCTTTGTGTATCTATTGCAGCAAAGTCATTGGCCTCCCGCTGCATAGCTCAATTGAAGGCCACCTCCCCCCATCAGCAGCTTATTTTCAAGGTGAAAATCATGCATATTATGCCTTTAAGCCATCAGAACAATTTGCCGTATCTTTAAGCCATCAGAACAATTTGTCTCCCTGTTGTCAACAACCGTGGACGGCTAATTTTCTCGCCTGGATGGCTACTGACGGCTAAATCTGGGGACTCTCTTCTTTCCCATAACTTTTTGAGGAGACTTGATTTTATATGTTAACCGTCCTCACCCCCCCAATGAGGATAATGCACTACGCTGTGTGAAACCGCTCGGTCATTCAAAAACGACAAGAGGCATTCGTCTTCTCGGTCTGCGTTGTTTGGAATACAAATCTGAAATGGATTAGCATGAACGCCAGGAAAAGTTATTGCCGCTGCCTGTATTGAAACGCTTACAGAGCTAATCTAAAACAGTACATTTCACAGAGCCGTTTGCAGCAGTCATCACAAGCGCACACCAGACTCCCCGTTTTTTCCCTTCTTCCTGCAATCTATCGCCTTTACAGTTCCAGCGGACAAAAAAAAATGCTTTATCAACTGAGGAAATCAATTAAATTAAGGCAAATATGCAATTGCTGTAAACAGTTTTGTGGACGATTGGTTTTTCTCAATGTTTTTTTGTCTCCGTTGTACGTGTCTTTTACGCTCCGTCCTTTCGTTACTTCCTGTTAGGAAAGTTGCCGCTGAGATTAGCATCTGCGGCTTCCGTGATTATCTGCCGTCGGCGCGGGGCGTGTGGGATTGGTTACGGGCTGCCATCTTCACATGATCAATGGCCGGCAGCTCATTAACTGTGTGTTTGCGGTTTTGTGAAGGGATGGATGGGGGGATGGGGGGAGGGGGGGGGAGGAGGGGCCCTGGCCGCCGTTAGCCATGCAGTTAATGTGCCCATTTCGGGTCTTCTGTCACTCAACCCCCCCCCCCCCCCCCCCCCCCCAAAGCCATCTGCCATGCCTGTTCACCAGCCCCCCCCCCCCCCCCCCAGTCCTTGTTGGCTTTGATTGGCTGATTGGGATCTGGGGGAGTTGGCATTGTATCTGTCTAATGAGTTCCCTGCACATATTACCATAGCTAAGTAAACGACTGCTTTACAGAGTAAATAAGATGCATATTAAATGCATTGCTGTTGGGGACAAGAACAGGGCAATCAGATAGTGTTGTTAACATGGAGAATAATTATAAGGTGCTTAATTAACAAGTCTGGATGTTTTTCTATTGCAAACTACCAGATCAGATATTTAGAACCGTTCCTGCCTTTAGTAGGAAATTAAAGTTCTGCTCATCTACTTTTTTAAATGATGAAAACGGAGCGGCACATTAAATATTCAACAGCTATTTTTCAAAGATAATGCACCGAGAAATGTGCCAAATCTGATCTGCCACATGTATGCGAATACGTTCTGGCAATTGCCAAGATTTGAAGGGAACGCAATTAGATTGTTTTCATTTTGTAGATGAGTGATTTTTGGGGTGAAATGATTTCGATAAAGGAACCGCCATCGATTCTTCAAGCCCTTTGAGTGTAAATATGTTTTTATACCTGGAACCGGATATTATTTTGCTTCTGCGTACTTGCATGCAGCTGTGCCGTGACCGTCTTTCAGTTAGAAGGGAAATGTTTACACGTTTGATTACAGAACGGAGTGATTCACTATGCAGCGCTCACAGGAATATTTAGGTTGAAAACAACTGGGTCTGGCAAAAAATCAGGCAAATTTAAGATGCTCGATCACTTAGCAATAAGACATTTATTATAAGTGAACTCATATCTGAGCTAAAATTAGACTGCTTGTTTTTTAATAGAAACCTGGTGAAATGATGATGCCCCCGCTGCTCTTGTTGAGGCGTCTCCTCTGCGCTATAGTTTTGAACATCCTGTAAGGCAAGGTAAAAAGGCGGTGGGACAGCTTCTGTTCGTGCTGATGCGCCAGGTGTCAGGAACATCATGACGTATTGCTAAAATTCCAACCCCCCGTACTTGTAATTGCATTGTAGTGTAGGTAGTGTACATGCAGTGTAGGTCTCCCAAGCAACGTCCTGTCTTTTTAGATGAATTGACTGAATTGTTGTCCATTATCGGTACAAATTACGGTGACATCTTGATCGCAGGTGATTTTAATCTGCATGTAGATCATGCGCCCGACTCAAATGCCTCAGAGTTTTTAAGTGTGTCGAGTTCTATGGATTTTATTCAACACGTTAGTGGTCCGACTCACGATTGCAGTCCTCCATTAGACCTTATTATCATGCCTGGTCTCATGATTGATGTATCCTCTGTTATTGACTTGGCTATTTCTGACCACTGTTGTATTTTTTTTCCCCTCTGCATCGGCATTGACTTCTAGCTGCACTGAAAGGATTGTTCAGAAACGTCTTGCCTCTGAAGTGGCTGTAAACTTCAGTAAGCACATTAATAATATGCCGCTACCAATTCTTCCTTCTTCCTGTGATGTTTAGTCAACAACTCCAGTAATGAGCTGAAGTCTGCTATTGCTATTATAGCACTAGCCCAACTCAAGAAGATTACATCCAAAAAGAAACCGCCATGGAGAACCGAGGGTATTATTAACCCCAAGTGAAACTGTAGCCGAGCTGAGCGTAAAAATGGTGAAAAGCTAAATTGCAAGTCCATTACGACAATCTCAAAGACCACCTCACAATTTTTAACAAGACGATTACAAATACCAGACAAGCTTTTTTTTTCTAAATTGGTAAATGAAAATCAGAATAATCCTTTGTGTGCACTTTTCAGCTATTAACGGCCTTATAAAACCTGCTCCAAAAAGTCTCTCTGACATGACCTTTAGCTCACGATGTGATGAATTTGCACTATTTTTCAGAGATAACAAATATCAGGTGAGTGTAAACCAAGGTACTGTATAGACGATGATGTGTGTGAACCCCTGTGTAAGGGCCCTTTGCTTGAAGCCGCTGTGGCTTTTGTTTTCGTTTTTAAACCATTTTAAATAAATGATAATCACACTTTAAGTTATGTATTGACATAGAGAAACTGATTATACTGTTCGTGGCCACATTTGGGAAATAGTGAACTCCTGACCCATGCTGTTTATACAGTCAAATGGTAAGCATTTGTGAATGCTTACTGTATGTTCAACTGAAGACTTACATTTTTATTTACACCACTACCCTCCTCTTACAGTACATGTTAGGAATAGTTATGTTTTATGAGAAATCTTTGGAAATTGACGTGTTACTGTAATAATAAACAGTTGGTTATCCAGCTCATGTGGTTGCTCTACTTAATAAGTTATGTTTGCTTGGCCTATCTTCTTAGTAGTCAGCAGGATTCATTATTTACCATGGATTCTCTCAAAAAAACTCATAAATCGGGTCCAAGCAGTATGGGGCAATGGTGCAGTATGAATAAAAACAGATCTATTATAGCGAGTAAAACTTATGTCCCAGACTTGTTAAATATCAGTTAAGTAAACATATAGGGCTGAAGAGTTAGCAAAACTGACATTAGTTGAACAGTTAAATTGAGTGCATTCATCTGGGCTTGGACCCCTAATAAAGAATCAGTGACATGACATTTTGTCTGAATGCAGTATTTTCCTCAGAGAACAATTAATACATACACGTTATGTGAATACTATGTCTCCTTTATTGGCGTCTCAGGTTTCATCAATATCATAATAAAGCTATAAATGAATTACTTTGACATGACTGCATGGGTACATAACTATATATGGCAATATGGAGCGTCAGTTATGTACCTATATTATTTCTTTGCTGCCAATGGTTTTGTCTGGATTTAAAATGTGACCTTTGGTGTATGGTAAGCCCTCTGACTAATCGGAAGAGTTAGTAAGGCTCTCTTGTATATTTGATAAAAATGTATTTTCTAAGACTGAATATACTGTAGACCAGTGGTAACCAATCTGGTTCCTGGAGATCTACTGTGCCATAGGTTTTCGGAAGGTCTTAGGAAGTGTCGATTCAGAACGTTAGAGGATCTTTGAGGATTGCTGCTGTCATTTGTAAAGTCACTGACACTATAGTCCCTCTCCCTGTCGAAGGTGTGCCACTCAATAATGTCCCCTAGAAATTTTGACTGACAGTCCAGATTATATTAATCAAATTATGTTGAGTTATATCTGCAGAGAATGTATTGTGTGCATTTATATGGCCCTGTTGTATTTGTGTGACCTTTACCATGTACATTACATGAATTGTTCCTAGAATCAAAGAATCACGAACTTGTTCATGCGTGCAATGCTGTAGGATTACGCCATTATGTCATTCGGTGTAACCAACCATTGTCATACAGTGTAACCATACTGTAGTTTTAGAAGAATAATGTTGTATTCTGACTTATGCGTTCAGCAAGAATCTCTTTTTACAAGCGTTTTTTTTCTCATTTTGTAGTTGTTTTCATTTCCCTACAGGAATTTGTAATTAAAGCTTGTCAGAAATTAAGAGGCATCGTGTGAAACGCTCAAAATTGCATTATTCATGGTAGTTTAATTGGACGTTTCTGAGCTGGTGTGCATTTCCGCAAGTCCTGTTTGATGTTTAACCAATTTTGTTTATGAGATTTTTTTTTTTAAAAAAGAATTATTCTTTTTCTTATCTTTTTTCGACGCCCGGCAGAGCAACAGATTTTGTCGCGGGACAATTTGCGCGGCCACACCTGCGTGAAGCCGCGCGATTAAACGGACGTCCGCGGGAACGCGCGTGACCCGGCGGCCCCCCGGGGGGGGTTTCGCACATACGCTTTAAAATAATGTATTTCCATTTCGTATCAAGCTGTTCACACGTGCGCCGCGAGGTCAAGCTCCTTAAGGTCCGCGCCAGTCCCGCGTCCTCCCATCGGCGGTCTCTCCGCTCGGAGGGCGACGCCAGGTCTGCCCCGGACCCGCCGGGGAACCGAAAGGCAGGACGACGGCCCGGCCTCGGCGAATCGGACGGAGCGATGCGGCGTGACGGGAGAAGTTGATGCGTGTCATAAGGGCCCCCCCCCCCCGATCCGTACGGGAAGACAAACTCGCTCTCTCTCATTCTCTCTCTCTCTCTCTCTCTCTATCTCTCTCATCTCTCTCTCTCTCTCTCTCTCTCTCTCTCTCTCTCTCCCCTCTCTCTCTCCTCTCTCTCTCTCTCTCTCTCTCTCCTCTCTCTCGCTCTCTCCTCTCTCTATCTCTCCTCTCTCTCTCTCTCCTCTCTCTCTCCCCTCTCCCCCCTCTCTATCTCTCTCTCTCTCTCTCTCCTCTCCCCCCTCCTCTCTCTCCCCCCCCCCCCCCCTCCCTGCTTGACATTCGGAGCCGCAGCCTGACCCGTAATCTGCTCCCCCCCCCCCCCCCGCGCGTGCGTAACGCGTTCGGAGTCTGTCCTGTCCCCCCCCCCGCACGCTCGCCGCTCTTGATTTATCTCCATTCCTAATCAGCCGGTATTCTTAAAACTAATTAATTCTTTTAATTTTGATCTTATAATATATAACCCATGCGGTGCGGGACAAGTGAGCCAGACTAGCCAGGCGGAGAGGATAGGGGGATGGGCGGTGGGGGGGGGGGAGGGGAGGGGGGGGGGGCTTCACACAATAGATTTTAATTGTAAAGACAGACTGCAATCAACAGTTTTTCCCCCTCATAAAATCATTTCCTTTTTTTTTTTTTCCCCTAATCGTGACTTGAATGTGCTTGGCGGTACAGCTACAGGAGTGTGATTACACAGGCAGGACTCGGCGCCCGTGATTGTCCACCCATCCGACAGCAGGTTTCGTTTAACCTCAGGAAATGAATTAATTTGTCTTTAAAAAAAAAGAAAAAAGAAATTTAAACTAACTTCTCTCTTTCATGGGCAATTAGACGCTGCTAGTTTTGTGCGTTTTACCGGGTGGGGCAACCTGCTCTCTTTGTGTAGGCTAGCCTCCCGTGCTCACCCCTCACACGCTCCGACATCCTCTCTCGCTCTCTTACCCGCGCAGTCGCTACATTCGCGCTGAGCCTCTGCGATTCGCTTACACGGCCTTTAGTGCTCTTAAATCCTGCCGCTTTCATGTGTAAAAGTTGGCTAGAAGCCTCACGTTTATAACAGTGCTCTTTCTGATGTTTTTAAAAAAAGCAATGGACGGAACATTTCACAGAGCGGGTGACAAGTACTGTACAGGTGTGGCTCAGCGTTACTGAGGTCAGCCTGCAGTTTGGTGTGTCAGACCTGGGTTCGCGGGCCCAGGTGTGACTCCGGCCCCGTGTGTGGCATGTTCTCTAGGGCCGCAGGGCGGAGGGCGAGGGGAGGGTCAGTGGCGCAGCGGTTCTCAAAAAGGAGTGCGTTTAGGTCGTGCTTCCGATAAAAAGTAAATGGTTTCTGAATCCTCGGCTTCTGCCGCCCAGGAGGAGCATATTCATCAAATCACTAAGATGTGTTATCTTCACTTGGAAATAGACTTTGCGATAATGGAGACACGATTAGATTACGAGGTCCATATAACATGATGATTTGCGGATCTTTAAACGGGAGTCCAAAGCAAAAAAAAAAGAAAGCTCAGTCTGGTAACTTCACGCCCGGCCTGGTTACCCACACAGCTCGGCTCAGCAGCAGTGATCCCTGTGCCTTTTCCAGCCCACTGGTTGTCTCTGCGGTCCAGTTAACCACAGTGAACAGACATGAATTCGCCCAGAGAAATGACCGA
The DNA here is from genome assembly GCA_025169545.1 of Anguilla japonica. NCBI lineage: Eukaryota > Metazoa > Chordata > Actinopteri > Anguilliformes > Anguillidae > Anguilla > Anguilla japonica. The sequence continues at coordinate 45,991,467 of CM045883.1, read as the reverse complement.
CCGGACTGTAAACTTTCCAAGAGGGGTCCCACTTTCCCCACCCGTCCTGACTTCATCATCATCCCATTAAACTAACATGACAACATTTTGACTAGCCCCAAACCTCTGTAGCTGTTGTGCTGACCGTAGCATTTGCTGACTGGTTGTCATTAATAATATGTTCATCCAAAGCATTTTACAGCTGCGTCACCTGGTCTTGTGAAGTATATTTCAGGGATGAGAGGTCTATTGCGTGTTCACACAACGTACATATATGCCCAAATAAAAACTGAGCACCGTCTACACCATAGAGAAGGGTGTTTGTGACGGCTCACTCTGAGACCAAGGGCATGCTGCCTGGAAAAAAGCTTTTATCTAGATGGGCTACTTCTGCAGTCATCAGTCTGAATTTGGCCCGGTTTGTTTAGATGCGTTTATACCGCACTCGCTCTCCAACATCGTGTTGGTTGATTTGCGTGCGGACGGAAGGAGTGAGGGCTTCGTGCCTTTTGTCATCGTTACAAGACGCCCCGCCATTTGAGAAGCTCCGCTGACCTTTAGGAGGAGGCGGGATTCCGGCTGGCGGTCTGGTGGTCCCCTCCGAGGGCCGAGGCGCCGGCGCGTCCTCAGACGGGCCGCCCCGCGCCGAACGCCCTCCCGCGTCTGACGGGACGGCAGGAAAGCTTGCGTCGTGGCAGCTCGGGCTTCGAAGGGGAGCGGGAGACCGCGCATCTCCATCTCTCCGGCGCGGAATGCAGATGGCCTCCCACGCCGGATCTCCTGTGTTTCCGTAGCGCGTTTCGTGACGGGACAGTACGCTGAGACCGCGCCCCTTTCGCTCCGACAAATCCCTTCCGGAAACGAAGCCGACGCGCGCTTCCCTCGTCTGCGCCCGCCACGACTCGCGAACACGAAAGGGAAGCGCGGCGATAAGAGGCTCTCTGATGAGCCGCCGTGTTCTCCTTGGCATCGCGCCTTCCCCAAATTACGTTAGCGCGTAATCTCATATTCCCCCTTACGCGCGCCACGGCGAAGGAACGCTCTCCCCGCGGCTCGGAAAACGTGTCACGGGGAGTCGTGTCAATCTGGCGGCCCCCCCCCGCTAGGTAATTCAGATTTATTCACGATGCGGTAGCGCCGTGCGGTCGCGGAGCGAAAGGGGCGCGGTCACGGGTCCTGCTTCGACGGCGAGTCGTCCGTCTTTGAACACGCGGTACGCCGGGGAGCGAATCGATCGAAGGCATGTAGATGTTTCCAGTGTGAGAGAGGCTAATGATTTCACTGTGTTCTCTCTCACCCGCTTAACCCCCACGAAATGCAGGTCCAGGGATGAGACCGCCCACTGAGATGTGTGTGTGTGTGTGTGTGTGTTGCGTGCCTGGCTCTTTCTATGGGTGACACACATTGAGGATTCCCCTCATTAATTTAACTGAAACGCCCCTTTTGAACTCTTCCGCAGGAAATGGCCAAGATCCTCAGTCACCCGCGGGTGTACGCCTTCCTGCACGTGCCCGTCCAGTCCGGCTCCGACAGCGTGCTGATGGACATGAAGAGGGAGTACTGCGTGGCCGACTTCAGGCTCGTCGTCGACTTCCTGAAGGACAAGTAAGTGGTTATTGTGTGCCGCGCGACGCGGCCCGTAAGGGCAGCCGGCTCTCAGGCCGTATGCGGTTCCCCCCCTGCGCGGGCGGGGGCTCGACACCCGCCATGTCACTTTCTCAGCCGCGGTCCCTTCTCCGTCTCTTACCGTCTCTGCTTTCTGCCTGTCTGAGTAAAGCAGGAAATACAGTCTGCCCTGATATCCATTAAAAAAATAAAAGGACAAGTGAGCCCCTGTGAAAAGGGAGGGGAAACCCCCTGCCCGGGGGACGGAGGTGACGGGCGCGAGGTTTTACTGAGCCGTTTGTTTTGCCGAGTGTCAGAAGGCCTCGATGGGGTCGTTGCGCTCCCTCAACCCCCGAACCCAGGGCTTGCGCTATTGGCCCCTAAACCCTCGAGCCCTCGCCCCCCTCTGCCCCTCGTCTTCCTCGTTCTCGCGAGCTGTGAGACAGGCTGGTTGTGTCCGCTCGTTGATGCCAAACCAGAAATGAAATTGCAGTGTAGAAACGGCATGTGACCCAACGCTAACCGGTGGTTACGTACGGAAGCGTACACGACCGCCGGTCACTTGGTCTGGTTTTATCGAGCCACGGTTCCCATTCAGCCTCCGGTGCACAGACCTGTTTGCGAGAAATGGGATTGAGGAGTTGGTCTTGCGGTGGCACAGGGAATCCTGCGGCTTTATGTGAGGGCCGGTCAAAAACGCTTTACGGCAGAGGCAGTGGTGGTGACTAACCAGTGAACTGAAAAACGAGCGCCCTGACATTTTGTTAAGGCCCGGGGCCTGCTGACTACGGGCCTTCTACTTTAGTGCTTTTTGCAAAGGAGGCCTCCCGCTCCGCCTGTGAGTGTCCCTCGGGAGGGGGAGATCCGAGGCTTTGAGTTGTGTAAAGCGTAAACGCCGTGCACAATTGCAAGTTTTGCCTGACCTATTTTATCGGAAGGCTGGAAGATTGCTCTCGCCAGAAGAAAGCCTCACCTCCAATTTCCCTCTCCCTCCGGTATATTGCTTCCCAAATTTCAGACCCCCCCCCGCCCCGAACGGATTACCTTTCCCGATTCGTCAGGCCCCTGGTATCGAGAGCAGACCGTGTCATTGGCACTTTAAACGGGCGAGGCGCTCGCCGCCGAAACGGTTTACCCCTGAACGCGGGGTGGCTCCGGCTCCTGCGTGACATCACCGGCGGCGCTCGGCCTGCCGCCAGAGGCCCGGCCCCCCTTCCCTCACGCGTGGAAATTGGGGCACGGCACCACCTCCCCATCGCCCCGACGACCGCCCGGGGGCGGGTTCATTAACCCAGGGCCCGCCCCCCTGTCCGCGGGAGCAGGCTGCGGTGTGGAGATAGGCCTGTCCAGCCTAATCCGGGCAGCTCAGCGCTAATGGGAGCTGACATCAGCCCCAACAGCCGGAGCGCGCGCGTGAAGGCACGCCGAAACCAGCCCCCCTCGGCTGCCGTCGCGCGGGGGGGGGGGGGGGGGGGTGGGGGGGAGGGGGGAGGGGGCAGGCCAGGCCGCCGGACCTTCTGCTCGCTGGCGGGGCGGGGTGGCGGGCCCCTCGGGGCCCCGGCGCAGAGTGGGGGGGAATCTTCTTCCCAGCGCTCGGCCCGCAGGTGCACGGCGGTGATGTATCACATGACCCGCTTCTGCTGCGGAGCGCAGTAACCCCGCAACCTGAACCGCTGGACTCGGGACGTCGCATACGTGTGGCGTGTGAAATGCGGCACGTTGCAGCGTTCTCCACGCTTCCAGAAGCCGTGTTCCCAGCTCAGCGCCGCGGGTGTTCCTGACTGCGGTGAACGCCTGCGCCACGAACACGAAAAGCTGTTCGGGAGACAGACGTTACACTCGCAAAGTTTTATGTTGTCGAGAACATGTTCTTCACGGTGGTGTTGTTTTGCCTTTTGAAACGTGCCTTTTAGAATGTTTTTCATCAGTCCGTGTGTGAGAGAACAATCCGTGCGAACGAGGCTCGCCTGCAGTGTTGACTCCGATGATTGTGGGGGTGTGGGGGTGGGGGGGGGGGGGGGGGGGGGGGGGGGGGGTGCAGTCCATGCGTCAGCTTTTAATGTGTTTTGGTTAGGATGTGGGGAATAAATAGCCCGTATCTGCGCGGGGAGGCTAACAATGGAAAACGGTGACCCCCGGACTCCGGTTCAGTCCGTCCTGCTAACAATTAGTGTTTGTGCAGCGGAGCGGAGCGGGGCGGGGCCCGGGGCCCGCGGAGACGTGCCAGGGAGCGCGCCCGGGCTCCTGTGATGTCGCCCCGGCCGCGGCGTTCGGCGTGTGCCGGGGTCCCGCGGACTCGGCGGCGGGCGTCCCGCCAGGCCCCTCCGCCCGCGCTCACGTCAACCTTTGTTTTATTTCCTCCTTCTCCCGACCCCTCCTCTTCCTCCCTCCGTCCCCCGCTCCCGCTCCCTTACCGCCCCCCCCCCCCCCCCCCCCGCCCCCCTCTCCTCCATGCCGAAGAATTGGCAGCCGTTCCCAAAACAACAGCTGGATTTGACATGAACCAGGAGGGTTCGTGCGGGGAGAGGAGAGATCGTCTGGGTGCAGGGAGAGCGAGCGAGAGAGAGAGAAGAAGGGAAAGAGCGAGAGAAGGGAGAGAGACGAAAGAGAGCGTGAGAGAGGGGAGAGAGAGAGAGAGAGGGATAGGTTGCCTGAGACCTGCGTGCGGGAGCGCAGACCGCCTGTGGAAAGTGCGTAAAAGGACACCGCGTGCGGAGGCGGCTCGGAGAAGTCGCAGTCACGCTCGGGGCCCATGCCCGGCGGCTCGAGAGGCGGATTATGGCGGCCCTTCTTCACCGTGACCCGCCACCGTGTCACTCTGACATGTCCGCTCGCCCCCAGGAACACGCTGTTGTTTACGAACAGCTTGCCTCTGTCTTCCGTCACGACCTCCTAATTGTTGGCGATGCGACCGCTGTTGCCTCGGCGTCTTGGCAGAATCCTCTTGGCAGCTGCCTGGACAGTGTGGACAGTTTAGTCGGTCTTGCGTGACACGTTGGGTCTGCTTAGTGTTCAGGGATGTTCTGGTCTCTAGAACGTGGCCTGAGCTGTTTATCTGTCTGTTGGATCAATGGAGTAATGGTTCAAGCTGGGTGTTTGTCACGAAAACTTTTGTCAGGGAGAGGTCGTGGTAAAGTTGTTGTGAAAATCATGGAGAAAAAAAACCAGCAAGCAGAAATCACAGAGTATTTTAAAAAACATAATGTTTTGTAGGAAGTGGTTGAAATAACATGTGCTACCTGTAGCAACAGTAACAAGTACTTGGTGTTTAAAAAAAAATAAAATCAGTGGGCAGGTGCAGGTACAAATGCTAGTAAAATGCATTAGTAGGCTGGTGCATCTATCGCTTCGGTCTGCCACAGAAAGAAGAGCATGCTTTTTTTGCCTTTAACAGAAATTCGTTAGAGACAGAGCATGCTTAAATTCGCCTGCTTAAATTACATTAGTGAAATAATAAAATGGGGTTGCCATGTGTCTTGTTATTGTTACAACATGTTGTACTTTGCAAGGTTTGAGTCTTTGATGGAGCACCTGTTGTCACTGACAGCATTACTGTAATGGCAGAAGGAGTGCTTGGCGTGAACACTGTTGACAGGGGCCGTCAAACATCTGATTGCAACACCTGACAAGGACCTGGATCTTGATCCCAGAGCATTCCAGTATCTATACGCATTGTTGCACTTTGTTTCTCGTAGCATATGACAATATGATTAAAATGCTCAGGCCTGTGTTCATCACGCTGTGGGCTACGTTAAGGTTGACAGTTACCATCCAAAACTGCCAAAAAACACAAAAAACATGGAGAGTCACGAAACTGCCAAAAAAAAAAAAAAAGTAAAAATCACACAATCCGTGACACCCACGACTTCTGTTGACGAACCGAGGCGTAGCGGTGATTGATGCCCTGGGCAGACAGCTCGGCAGCTGGAGATCACAGGAAGTGAGAATTCACCCCCCCCCCCCCCCCCCCCCGCTATCTGAGACGAGGTTCTTAAGGCTGCCTCCACAAACGCAGCTCCTGACCGTAGCCTCCACGCTCAGTCCCTGGAAAGTAAACCATCAGCGGAGAAATTCTGGCCGTGGGTTTGAAGTCACTGTATCACCAAGGCCCAGGTGCATCTTGGGGAGTTTTCCTTTGAACCCTTGCTCGGTCCACGAGCTTGCACCCCTTGCCCCGGGTGCTTCAGAAGCTGGGCTGGCGGCTAGCGCTTTGTAGCGGTTACGCTGTGCGCGCCGCCTTGTTTGTCTATATTTCCGATGACTGACAAAAACAGCAGGCAGCCTCATTAAGTCCTTACAGTGTGTCTGACCATCCTTTAATCAGTCTGGTGATTGTGACAGATGGCTGGCATCCTTGCTGAGATTTCAGGAACATGGAAAAGGCCCTGTTATTCAACCTGAACATATAGATGCTGAAGCATGTTTTGGCTTGTCCTGCTCCGTGCATTGACTTCATCTGCTGTATTGAACACAACAGGAGGGCCTTGTGGGAATTGCATTTGCTTGGTCGGATTGATCTGTGTGCGTTTATGTGGGTCTGATGGATGCGTGTGCGTTTATGCGGGCCCGATGGATCTGTGTGTGTTTATGTTGGTATCGTGAGTCTGTGTGTTGGTCTGATGTATCTGCATGTATGTCTGTGTTGCTCTGATGTATCGGGGTGTGCTTGTGTTGATCTGATGGGCCTGTGCGCATTTGCGTTGGTCTGATGAATCTGTGTGCGTTTATGTTAGCCTGATGGACCTGTGCGCATTTGTGTTGGTCTGATGAATCTGTGTGCGTTTGTGTTGGTCTGATGGATCTGTGTGCTTTTGTGCGGGCCTGATGAATAATGCTGTCAGGTGGATGAGAAGTTGTGATGAAGTTCAGCTAGGCCTCATTCATCTTGGTGCCGGGGGGGGGGGGGGGGGGGGGGGGGGGGGGGGATGAGGAGGGGTCACAGCGTTCGGGTCGAACAGTCATAATCAGGAAGATGGCTGATCCTCGCTTTCGCATTTTGAGCTTGGAGCCCGTCTGACTGACACACCTCTCGCATTAGCGAGCGCACACGCACACACACACACACACACACTCACACACACACACACACACACACACTCACACACACGCACACACGCACACACACACACACACCTCTGCACACACACTGCATTAGCGAGCACACACACACACACACACACACACACACACACACACACACACACACACACACACACACACACACACGCACACACACACACACACACACACACACAGGCGTTATTATGCGCGCGCCCGGTCTAATTTGTTTCAAGTTCTAAATGATGTTTTTGTATTTGCATTACCCAGCGTAATGTGGAAAATAAACAGCGAGTGGAGATCGGTGGACGCATGAAGAGCGGGTTGAGATTGAGGACAGTGACGCGGAGGGCAGGGACGAGTGACAGTGGGTGAGGCGGGATTGCTTTCGTGCTGAAGAGCCCATCTACTCTTTTTAATATCTTATAACATGCATTTAAAGGGCTTTTCAGCGATATTCACTGCCTGTCGTTTGACTCAGTGAATCATAATGTGTCCCCATTTGGGGAGATGAGCTTTGGCTGCGTAGTCCGTTTTGTTCCACCGTTACCAGTACCAGCCGTTTTTACAGACCATACAACATTTTTTTATTATCATTTTGCGAACGGTTTAGACTTTTTGAACACGTGCGGCACAAATACCTAATTCATTTCCCCACCTGTTGTATATATTTTTTCATTAAAATTCACACAACGGTGTTAATGCCTTTCATGTTAAGAGCCCTGCCTATTGGTTTCACCGTTTCCCTCTCCTTTTGAAGATAAGGAAGCCATTTTCGTGCGTCCGCGGCGGACTTTCGAGCGAGCGTTTTTACACTTTTTTAATTAGGAGCGGAGGCATTGTCTCGTGTTCGGCGCTCTGGGCCGCGTTTCTTTCTTAATTATCTCTCCCCGGACTGTTATTTTCGTAGCGCCGGGCGAGCGCGCCGTGGATACGCGGATCCGATGGCCCCGACCCGCGGGTGTGAAAGCGGTGGGCGTCGCTTCACGCCGGTTCGCGCGCTTTAGCGATTAGTGAGACTCCCAGATGCGCGCCGGAATACTGAGCCCCGCCAGCCAACGGAACTGACGTCTCCCTGCTTCGCTCTCGTGCGAAGGCGGCGGCAAATCTGCGGCCCTTGTCTTCTGGGTGCAGGGAGCAGATTCAGCTCCACGTAAATTGACGGCGTTTTTAAACTCCTAAACGCCGTTAATTCGCTGTGTTCTCGTCGTGGTGCTGTCCGTCTGGCGGACGTCTGTTCCGACTGACCAGTTTTGCGTGCGCGTCGGCGAAAGCGATCGAGAACAATTCTTCGAAATCCAATTTCGTTTTTCGTAAAATGATTTTTTTTTCCCCTCTGATGGCGTACCCTGCTGATAAAGACGGCGATTGAGATCTCTTTGGAGTCCGGGCTGCCCATCCCTGTCCCAGTTCCCTCCTGTTTGCAGAAACGGGGCCCTGGTTACGGTAGCCGTCCGCCGGTCCCACGTCAGAAACCCGCCGGGTCTGGAGCCGGCCCCTCTGCTCGTAACTCGGCCGATCGGGGATATCGGGAGGGAGTCCGCCTTCCTGCTTTCCTGCATCGGCGGGAACGCATCGCTCCTTAATCCGAGCCGGGGATCGGGCCGTCCGAACGGTCAAGCACACCTCATTACGCCTCTCACTGCCGCCGCCGTCACCGCCGCCGCCGCCGCCAAGAGTTTTATTTTCATCTGCGGGCTCGCGGCGGACGTAGCTGCGGCCGGCGGCTCCGCGGCAGCCGACCTGTCATCTCCGGGGCTCCCGTCGTTAGCAGAGGACAATGACTCCACTTAAACACGTGTTTTCTGTTTTCTGTTAGCCATTCTCATATTTTACAGGCATTAGCCTCTGTTTAATGAGAACGCTTCCAGGGCCTGAAATCTGCTTTGTGTGTAGTTGTTCTCGTGAATCCACGGCATATGGTCACATCGGTCACAGGGGTGGTTATTTAATATTTAAAACGCGCTTCTTTTGAGTAATGTCAATAAACAGAAGAATAGAAGTCTTTTGGACGTGGTTCCTACTGTCATAGCTTGGCTCCCGGCGATTTTGGGAGCGTTCGGCCGGTTACAGAAAGCAGGCCGAACCGCGGTGACCAGCCCGCTGAACGCGCTGGAGCGTTCGCTTAGGCGCTCCGTAGCTCGCTCCCGCCTCCTCGCTTTTTCACCCCGGAAACCGCCCCCGGCCGGCGCGTCCGAAAACGGAATGGCGTCACCCGCCTGCGTTCCCACAGGAAGTCCCGCGAACAGGAAGCGCCGGCGAGCTTTCCCTCCTCAGCGCGACGCTCTTCTGGGCCGCCTCTCGTCGGCGGCTCCTGTGCTGGCGCTGCGGGCGACGGCGGCGCTCGATCCTCGCTTCCGTCGGGCTCTCCCTCCCCCCAGGCGGCGAGCTCCGTGTGAAGCGCGCTGATCGGCCGTCTTGAGAAGCGTCTCTCGACCTTTTTTACGCTGGCTTCAGACGTACGGTCTTCCCCTGTTCTTCCCCCCCCCGCTAAGACGGGTAGTCGACGTCTTTTTTGCGCCGAGCTCGCGGGGGCAGACAAGTAAACGGACGTGTGCGGACTGGAGCCTGCGTCTCGCCCAGACCGAGTCATGTGACCCCCCCCCCCCGCCCCCGTTCTGGGTCGCGGCGGTCATATGGTTTCAGTTTAGCGGCCTTGGTGGAGTTTTCCCGAGCTGGTGCTTTTGCGGCTGGGCAGATGTTCGGCTTACGCTTACCAGCGTCCTCCCTCGCCGCCGGAGGACTTAGGGAAAGGTGGCGGAGTTCTGCCCGTGAGCGCGCCCGCCGCGCCCGCCCGTCCGGAGACGCCGGAGCGCCGCGTCTGGACCGCCGGGCGGAGCGCCGCGTTCGGGTTACAGACGCCCCGTTTCGGGTTTCAGCCCCGGAACAAAAGCGTCTGCGACCACCGCCGCGCCGCCCGGCTGTAACCAACACCCGGCCGTCCGCACCGCAGACTGCCAGCCCCGCTCCCCACCGAGGAGGCCTTCGCTTCGCTTTCCCTCCCTCCCTCCCTCCCTCCCTCTCTTCTGCTCCTCTCTTTTTGTGGGAGAAGAGGAGGCAGTTAGCCCTGGCAGCGCTGTAAAGGCTCTGTGTGAAAGCGTCTGGCTCTCCCTTCGTACGCGTCTGGGTCGCTCTGCGAGTCACTCGAGGTGAGGCGCTGTGTGTTTTTTTTTTTTTTTTTTCCCCCTCCTCCCCGGCGTGCGTCTCCTTGCATAAGCTCTGCTCTCTCTCTCTCCCTTACCCACGTTCCGCTGCTGCTTGGCTGGAGGGCGCTGTAGGAAAACAGCCGCTCGCTCGCCCAATCACTCTCCGGCGCTCTCACCCCTCGCTCGCTCTCTCTCCTTCAGACACTCTCCCCCTTCACCCCGATCTCTCCCCAGCTCACTCTTTCTCTCCCTTTCGCTTTCTTCTCCTCCCTTCTTCTTCTTCTCTCCTCCTGCCGCTGGAGGCCGAGCTTCAGGAGCCCTTTCGGGACGCTGAGAGAGGGAAAGCAGGGAGGAGCCCCAAATCTGCACTGGGACCTGCGGGGAACCTTGACCGGCTTGGAGCCTGAACAATTTCTATATCAGTCACAGCTTCCTCCCTGAGACATGGGAGAGAAAGAGAGAGAGAGAGGGAGAGAGAGAGAGAGAGGGAGGGAGGGTGGGGGGAGAAAGTGAGAGGGGGGCTTAAAAAGAAAGAGAGACTGGGAGAGAGATCAAGCTATACTCACAGACACTCGCGCACAGGCAGAAAGGCATGCACACACACACACACGCACACACGTACAGTCAGTTATAATTGTACACTCTCAGATGCAGTCATACACACTCACTCACGCCCACACAAACGTGCACGTGCACACACACACACACACAGTAACACACAGACACACACTCTCACACACTCACTCACACAGACACACAAACACACACATACACACACTCTCACACACTTGCTCTCACTCTCACAGACACACACACACACACACTCTCACACACACACACACACGCACTGAAAGTGAGAGATCGCGAGCGAGGGAGCGGGTGTTTTGCTGTGTGTGCTTTGTGTGAGTGGCTGACTCACGGCCTCCTGGCCTCTCCCTGCAGGTACGGCGCTCTCATGTTCCCTGTTTTTGTCTGCGTTCAAAGAGCGCTTTAGAAAGCGGGCGAGCCGAGCGCCCAGAGGCCCGGAGGCCTGGAGGCCCGGCCTCCGAGCGGCAGCTGGGCGGAGACGCGCCGACGAGGGGCGGGCCGGACGCCAGCCGGTCCCCCCGCGCCGGAGCCGAACGGCCAGGGACCCGAACGCTCGCGCGCCGAGGCCCCGCCCCCGCCCGTGCCGTTTGTGCATCACAAAAGCTCCGCCCCCCCCCCCCCCCCCCCCCCCCCCCATTGGCCACAGCCGCCGGCAACCTATCGCAATCTCGGGAGGTGAAAGGAACCAGGCGGGAGGCCACGGTTTTGTTTTCTTTCTGCTGTGTTTTTTTTTTGGCCGGCCACTTAACTCTTTGGTCTGTCTGATCCCTGCATTGTGCGTTTGGAAGGCAGGAGCTGCAGGCGGCGGGCAGCCCACAGGCAGCTCGTACGCCGCTCTCCCCCTCTCTCGTATCACCATGGGCAGCCCGGGTCTGACCCCCACCCTGGAGTTCGGAAGCGGGCTTGGCTGCTCGTTTCGGGCTGCTGGGAGGAAGCGGGTCAGCTGTTGACCCAGGCCCGGTCCGGTCGAACCCGGCGCCCGGGACGGAATGCGCTCGCTGGGTCAGGCACACGAGCCAGCCCCCACTGTTACTCATGTTCACGGGTTCCTGGGGTCCAGAGGGACTCCGTGAGGGGGGGGGGGGGGTGTTTTTCTTTCCTGCTGAGACACCCCCACTCACCAGCAGGCTTCTTTACACAAACAGTCTGACTGCCGGCCCCTCTGGGGTCCCGGGGTCAGATACCACTGCCCTTACCGGGTAACACGGGCACATTCTCACCCTCTCCCCTCTGCAGCTCCTCTGCGGCACGCTGAATCCCCAAGTGTTTTTACTTAAAATATAATAATAATAATAATGATTAGTATCATCAGAATGATAATCATCATCATCATAATAATAATAGTGGCTGGACATGACCTCATATGGGGAAACATGCATTACTTCATGCCTTGGTCTTGTTCGACATGAAACGCTGATGGATGTTTGGTAAACTGCAGGAAGGCTGCTGGAACCCGATCCAGCGGTCGCTCCCGGGGTTGATATTTGAATAAGGACGTGTGTGAGAGGCCTGGGGTCGGCGTGACGGCGTCCGGTTTCCCCCGCCTATCGATATTTTACCCACTGCGGCCGTTTCTGGGATCAGTGCGAGGTTCTGCGTTTGGCGTCGGCCAAAGCACCGATTGGTCGGGGGGTTGGCCACCGATGACCGGGCATCGTAACGCCGCGTTTTGCTCCACCTTTGTTTCGGTTCCAGGGGGTCCGGTGGAAAGATTTCTCCCCCCGCTCTGATGTTGCGGTTTTTTAAAAAGCCGCCGTTATTGCAATCGCCCGTTCGCAGACGGAATTAAAGTGATTTATAATCAAAGGCTCCCATTAGAATAAATGACATGAGCTGGTGATCAATGCGGCATTAATGTGGAGTAAATGGACCCTCATCACCTTTTAACAGTAATTCGCTTTGCCGAGATGAAACGGTCTGTATGTACAGTAGGTCCTTACGTCTTGAGGAATTCATTAAAGATATTGCTGAGTGGGGTAATCAGTCTCTGCTTTGGCTCAATATTCATTAACTGCGCTCCCATACATAATTCTGAGCCTAAAAGACGTATTGTTTTATTAAAACGGTTAATTTGCTTTACTTTATGAAAATAGACTTTTGCAATCAATTAAAATCACATTATTCGAAATTCGCTTTATGCAATCGCATGTGAACAAATCCTATTACGCGAGATCTGAGGAGCCATCTTGCGGGGGAAGCGGGGTTTTTACACAAAGAGGACGGCGGAGCAGAGCGCTTCCTCGTCCGCGCAGTGTTTCCCCGACCACGTCTTTTGTCGTTTTTTTGTTCTCCCCGAAGTCAAAGCGGGTTTGAGTTCGGCGCCGCGGAAAGACGAGAGAGCTCGCAAAGACGAGGCGCGTCGCGCCGGCGTCTAGAGTTACCGCGGCTCCCGAGCGACGCCCGCGTTGGGGACGTGCGTGGGCGGGCCGAAGAGAAGGCGCGCGGCGTCGTAGGGCGGAGTTCGATTGGCCAGAACGCGGCCTGTGGAGTCTGTAGCGTAGTGAGGGGAGCGAAGGAGGTGTTGAGGCTGGGTTAGGTTCTGGATGGAGGTGGGATGAGGAGAGGTGAGGCCGTGGTGAAAGTTTGGGATCAATGCAGGGACAATACCTCCCCCTGTGCAGTGTCTCCAACTGCTTCTGTCCTCCAAAGTGGACATTAAGGCTCCTCCCCTTTGTAGGCCGACTGGTAGATGCCCAGCTAACGTGAAACATTTCAGTGACGTTTTGAATAGATTCCCAGTTGGTTGTGAGATAAAGTTGATGCTACATGATATTCATTGTTTCAAACTATTCATTTTCGCTGATTCATTTGTGTATCTGTGTAGAGTGCCTGATGGACACAGTCGGGTGAGTGGTCTGGTACATTCACCAGTTCTGCATTTGCATAGGATGTACTCTGCCATTCTATGAAAATGAATCCGTCCAGCGCAGCTTCCCTGGCTCGCCAAACTCATCGATCAAACTTTCAAACCAGGCGTCGCCGATCAACCACGAATCAAGATTCAGCAACTGCACTGCCTGTTTCTCTCCTCAAATGTTTTCAGAAACATGTTTCAGTGGACTGTTTAGGCGGAATAAGAGAAAGGTTATCAACGGTCCGCCATATTGTTCCAGGTTTGTTAACGAGGAGCTGAAACCGTCCGCAGCGCGTCTGTCTAATCTGGTGCTGGCGGTGTTTGGCGGGTTAAGTCACGTGTCCATATTTCGCCCTACAAACGTCCCCATGTGTCCTCGCAGCTTTACACCTGAAAAAAACATTAGCGCTTGCTAATAACAGTGGTGCTCTAACAAGAGTGGACAAGAATGTTCTGTATCTAAGGATTGAAAAATGCATTCAATTCTACATTCTAAATTCAGTTAAAATACTTTCCCAGTAAGCTTAAATGAATGATCATCCACTGTTTCCACTTGCTTTGTCCATTCTCAACACAAACTACCTCTATTGTCATACAGTGAAGGACATTGGGCCAACTGCTGTTGTAATTCTTTGTCTTTTATGTACACACTGCTATACAGAATTCTTTTTGCACTTCTGCATTTTTCTGCTTGTAAGGAAAGTAACACAGCATTAATGAGTGTACACCTTTTTGAAGAAGTTCTTACTCAATCAACGAAGTCTCCTTATTAATAAAAGCAGTGGATTATACCAACTATCTACAAAGTATGTTATAGTGAAACACTATGCCTCAGCTTCTCCCTTGCATAACTGAAATTCTTTCTGGATGACTTAATGATCATTTTGTCCTCAAATTGTATGGAATGGCATTTCACAAATCTCCAAAGATGATGTGTGTTGCTTGGACATGGTTAGAAGTGGTTTTTTTTTGTGGTTTTTTTACTTTCATCTGGAAATACTGAAATATTTGCCCTTGAATAACTTGTTCGACAAGCCTTTTAAATCCCGCTACATAATTATGATTTACTTTTATACAGCTGGCAAAAAAAAGCTTCAACCGATCTAATTTTACATTTTATACAAATAAATTGCGCCTTTATTCTTATAAAAAAAAAAAAACATTTCAACTTCCAATTGCAAAATTGAACCCGGAGCAAGGTTCCCTTGGAAATACGAAAAATCAACAGCAGCTGCAGATCCCGCCGATAAGGGCGGCGATATCAGGTTTTTCTTTCTTCCGCGTCCCGCAGGCGAGCCTGAAAGGAACGTTCCGGTTTCGTGTCGTCCGCCTGTCTTCCCTGCGAAGCCGCGTCTCTGTCCTTTTATCGTGGCCGGCTATTCACGGATCGTGATTCAGCTCGACTCGGGTCATGGCTGTTCTCCATTTACTCCGTCTGCTTTGAAGTGAATAAGTCATTCATCGGGGTCACGTAGATTTTTTTTTTAATAGTCTCCCCCCCCCCCCCCCCCCCCTTTTTTTTAATTTCTTCATTTATCCCCCAAAAAACTGGCTTTCATGTTTCGCTGCTGTCAAAGGGGCGAGGCACAATGTCCGGGAGGATTTTCTACTCTGTCGCTTAACCGATTTAATTTAGCAATTTCTCATTTTCTCTCGATTTTATTTTCCAAATCACGCTCGTGGACCCATCCCGTCAACGCGGCGCGTCCTCTGTCGGTTTGGGGGAGCGCGGACGGGGTGTGTGCGTATCTCTGGGCCCCCGATTGGCCCCTCCCAGGCTGGTCTCTTAGCGGCAGGTGGGCTGCGAGCGGGGTTCGGGGGGGGGGGGGGGGGGGGGGGGGGGCGAGTCGAGGCGGGGGGTAACCAGCGGGGGCGACGCTGCCGGACAGCCCCGGGGGCGGCTCTGGAAGCGGCGGGCGCGCTCGGTCAGAAGGGCTCCCCCGCGGAGTCTGAGGCGGGTACCGCTGTGCGCCCAGCGCTCCCTCAACACCGCGGACGTTCACTTCCTGTTCCCCGCCCCCTCGGCCGCAGATGAAGGTGAGACGGCCGAAGATGAGTCTTGTGTCTGCGCTTTCCGGAAGACCGCCGTTTCTGAGCATCTCCGTTATGAAGGAAGAGCGGAAACGGCGAACGCCGGGGTCAGCTGACCTCCCGCGGAACACTCGAGCGCAAGCCTAGATGAGCGTCCTCCACTGAAGCCTCAGTTTGTCTGGCAAGCCTTTGAACTGAATGAAAGACGTACGAAAACACCCACGGTCGACAGTTTACGTTTGCGTCTATACAAAGTGCCACTTTCCTTTCACTCGTGGAAAGTGAAAGCACCTGTGTTAAAAACGCCATTTCACCAAAACGGGGCATTATTCACGGTGTTCGTTCTTCAGGTTTTTCTGTAGAGAGTAATTTGATGTGGTCGGGGCTGATTGCTAACCCTGGACCCTCGCCAGCGCGCCGGCGGCGTCTGTGTCGCCGTTGTGTCTCCTCTCTCCTCTTGTTGTTCCTCCCTCCTCCCCCGTTGCTCACCTTGGGCGCGCGCGGCGTCGCTAGCTATCCGGCTAGCCGTTTCACCTGGCCCCTCCGTGGGCAGACGCAGAGATAGCGCGACGCCAGGGAGGGTGACTCACTCCCAAACGGCAATATTTACCGTTTCTGTCCTTCCTCTCCGCGCCGCCAGGTCCCGCTCGCCAGCCCAGACGTCTCCCGGGGCGATGATGCGCGTGGCGGGGAGTGAGTCAGTGCGTCTCCCCAGCGCCAAAGCGATCTGGCGAGCCGGCTCTTCCCAGGTCGGGCCGGGCCGAGGCGACCGCGGCCCCGCGCTCGAGCCGAGAGCCGAGCGCGCCGGGCCGGCCGCTAATCCCCGCCGCCCCGAGCTCTCCCGTGTCTGTTTTACCGCTTGGAGTTCCTCGCCCCCGCGGGGTAATTAAAGGCCTTTTAATTGCCCCGGCGATAACGGCCGTTGCTCCAAACCCCGTTTGTTTTTTTTTTTCCTTCTCCCGTGATCTGGACGTGTCGCGCGCGCGTGCGTGCGTGCTCTTCAGAATCGCGGTCGGCGGCGTTTGGAGGTGGAGGCGCCGCAGGAGTCGAGGGGAGATCGAGAGGGCTTCGGCGCTGCGAGGTGTAAGCGGTCGTAAAAAAAAAATAAATAAAAAAAAACCTGCGACTGGAACCCTTGAAGGGCTTTGAAGTAATTCCTCCACTGTGAAATTCAGCACAGGAAATTAATTAATGCCTGGGAGTGGGAGCACCTGAGTAGCTCGCTGGAAGGCAAATGTATCCTAACACCAGCAATTAACGGCAACATAAAGCTGTAATGACCCTGCTTATCAGCCAGCCGAGTCAGTGAGGGGTGCGCTAATGATTTGTTAGCAGCTCGCGCGAAGGATCTCTGACAGGTTAAGCTTTAGCCCGCGTGTTTACGTACTGGAAATGCACGCATTTGATTACCAATACGCCAGTAGATTTACTCAAGGTGTTCGTTGCCAAAAAAACCCCAAACTATGTAGGTTTTCAAAAGCACCTTCTACCTGGAGCGTGACGTCGACGTCTGTAAGAACACACTGGCTAAACAGGATCTCACTTGTCGTGTGTTCGGTTAATATCCAGCAGTATGAATGGATCGTGTGTTTAGAAAACACGCAGTGCAAGTTGAGCAGGTTGCCTTGGGTAAGACGACTTGCTGGGGGATAAACAACGTATTGTTATTTACGGGGTAATTCTGTCAAATTTTTTAGAGTAGCTGGTTTTTCAGGTTGAGCTGATTTGGTGTACACTTCCTTCTATCAGGCATCTTGCCTTGGTGAATACAAAGCCAGTCAGCTGTTCATTTAACCTTGAGTTAGCCAGCATCGTATTCAATTAAACAAGTGTCTGTGTAGAACAGTGAGTAGGGAACTAGGCTTGTAACTCACAGGTTGCAAGTTCAATAGAAGTGCTATTGTACCCTTGAGCAAGGTGCTTTCCCCTGAATTGCCTCAGTAAATATCCAGCTGTTTTAATTGATTGTATGTAAAGATATAAGCTGTGTAAGGTGCTCTTACTGCTGAAGAATGAGATTTAAAGAAGGAGGACCCAAGCAATATTACATCAGTGTGAAGTTTGAGTTTACCTTCACATTTGCTTGGGAATTGAAGACTGGTTATGTTTGGGAGCCATTCTGTAGAATTTCATCTTGATTTTTACGATTTTTTTTTTTTGAAGTTGAGTGAAATTTGGAGTTGGTAGGCCGCTGCAGGTGAAACCCTGCTTCAAATGAACCGCGCTTTCTTGAAATGGCTGAATCTCTTCTCACTAGCATTGCCGCCTGATTCGCTGATGTGCTGCACACATGATTGTGAATTCCCTCTCTGCAATGCCTTACCGACATATTCCTTCCATTTCAAATCCAGTGCTGATAACCAGTCAATCTGTGAAAAATTCCAACAATCAGAAATGTGAAAGAGATTCTATGGATTCAATTTCCAGTATTGTATTTGGTGATTCAGATCGTATCAGCAATATAAAGAAGTTGTTCTGCTTTTGCAAGTTGCATATCCCCGATAACTTTCCCCTGCCATCTTTATCCTAGCAACAGTTACCTAAGTGACCGTCGTAAAGCACACTAATACAGGAAAGATATTATGGTGTATAAAATCTCCAATTAAGCTTCAAATGGAAACATTTCCATAATATGAACTTCTGTCTCCCTTGTTAATTCATAACCAGCTCATTAAAGTGGATCAGCTGGCACAGTATAAGCAAGCGAAGGAAACAGAAGCGGTATTACATTAACCAAATAACACATTATATAAGTATTCTTAGCAAATTAACATATTGTCCTCGAAGGATCCATATCATAGGGTCCCGTCTATTGATTTTTTATTTATTTTTATTTTACTTTTCTCTTGACTATTTTTTTTTTCTGTTAGAAATGTAACAGTTTAATATGCTTCTTGGGCGATGACGACAAACGTTTACATGTGTTAAGAACGGTTGTGTTTTCCGCGCGTCTTGCCTCAGCTGTTGCGTCAAAGCTACTTTTTGACATTGGAAATGGGTTTCAGGCCTTCGCGTGTTTGAGTTTAACGAGGGGACGGGAGACACATCTGAGGCCCTGATGTCTCTTTCGTGAAGCCCGCCTGCTCGGATGGTGTCGCTGAGTGAGCCTCGTGCGCCCGGACGCCGTGCGGTTTTGTCCGGGAAGCGCGTCCTGAGAGAAGTGGCTCGTTCCCAGGCCTAGGACAGTTCAATTATCCGAGAAGGCAGCAGAAAATAAGACCGGACAAAAAATGTTCAAGTCGCAGTCAGATCTTGGTGATAAACGATGGAAACTTCAAACGGAGGCAGCAGAGCATTTACTTGATCTATTTCTTGGCTGAAACTGAAACTATGTGGTCTGGGAAACATTTAACCTGTAGGCGTCCTATTGCAGTAAGCCGGCTAGGGAACATGAGCAGTTATGCAAATAAGGACGGACTGAATGCCTTGTCAGGGCAGGGATGTCATAAACCAGGGGCGTCCAAGCTTGTCCGAGAAGGCCCTGTGTGGCTGCTGGTTTTTGCCATAGCTTATACGTAATAGCACAAGAATCAATGAATCAACATCTTGACTGAAGTCCATGGTTAGTTCTTTCTTAGAATCAGGTGTCATAGTGTTGAGCTGGAAAACAGAAACTCAAACCAGGCCTTCCTGGACAAGCTTAGACACCCCAGCGATAGCTGTCAATGAATTCAGATGATTAAGCTTCCACAATGTTGTTGATTGCTTAACAGTTGGCGCCAGAAACTCCTGTATCAACCAGGTTGCTACTGGAAACCGAAGGTAAAGAAAAAAACATGTAAGGCAAAGTGCTTGGCTCTAGTTATAAAAGCGCTTTCTATCACGCGCTCATACTCACACACACACACACACACGCACGCATGCACACACACGCACACACACACAAGGTTTTCAAACCTGTATGATTCTATTTATAGTATGTACTGTTTGAATGCTGAGGGTCTGTGTGTTGTCTAAGTGTTTTAGTGGTCAGGTGTGTGTGTAGTTTGAATGCTGTGTGTCTGTGTGTGTTCTCAGTGCTGTAGTGTAGTGGTCAGGTGTGTGCGCTGTGGGTCTGTGTGTGTTCTCAGTGCTGTAGTGTTCAGGTGTGTGTGCTGGGTGTGCGCTGTGCGTTCAGCCTATGTGCAGGGTTAATGTTTCACCCTTGCAGGAGAGGACAAGGAAGACTGATATCCCCCAGAGGGTCAGAGCGGGACGGAGAGAAAGAGAGAGAGGGCGAGAGGTTTGGCGCGGTAAACAATCTCTCCGGCGGGCCCCGGGCCCCGCCCCCTTCAGAACGAGCGCGTCAGCAGGGCCTGACTCCAGCTCTCCCGCTCTCTGGGGAAAAAAAAAACGAAAAAAAAACCCTCCGCTCTTCCCGCTGTGGAGATCTTCCCCCCCCCCCCCCCGCCCCGGGGGCCACACACACCTTTGTACCCTGCCCTCCTCAGAACAGGATGGTCCTCTCCGCATTACCGCCCAGCTGAGTCACGTCTGGCTTTCTCTCCCTCTCTCTCTCGCTCCCTCCCTTTCTCTTTTCTTTTCCCGCCTCGGCGGCGCGGCGCGGGGAACTGGCTGTGCGTGTCGGCTGTGTGTCACGGCGGGGCATTAGCCTGTCCCCCCGGGGGCCGCGCGCTCCACGGGCGAGCGGATTGGGTTCCCTTAACCCCTTCAGCCCGACGAGAGGGCGGGAGAGAGAGAGAGAGACAGAGCGGTGGAGCATGCACCTCCCCCCCCCCCCCGGCCGCGGTCTCGCCCACACACCTGACTTACCGCGCTCGGGGTCAGGGAGAGCGACCGTCGCCGCCGACGGGGTGACCGCGCGAGCCGCGGGTCTCCTTCCCCGGTTCCCGCTCTCAGAGCTGTGGGTCACCTTTAATTGGCTCGAAATAAACCGGTCTGTCGCCGCAGACGCAGCGCGCGTCTCCGAACGAAAGGTATTAGGCTCCTTATTAAATTATGTTTGCGTCACACGATTATGAAGAACCCGGCAGTGACAGCTGTAATCAGGCCTCGGAGCCGCCTCCGGCTAATCCGGTATTATTCGCTGTCATTATCTGGCATTTGTTGGTGTTTTTGGGTTCAGGCTGCGGTGCTCTTGTTTTGCAGCGGATCATAATGGAGAATTATTCAGGTTTAGTTGTTCTGTGGAATTTAGGTGTTGCTGGGAAGGGATTTCAGCGCACCGGCGCCTGGCGTGGAAGAAGCGAGCTCGCGCACGGACACGCTCGTGGGCCCCAGACGAGCGTGCGCACACGCACACGCTCACGGAGGCCGTGAAATCACAGCTGCAGGTTCTTTAACGGCTGACGTTTTAGCTCCTGAGCGAGGGCAGAGGTGGAAAATTCAGGTTCAGAAAGTAAAAGTCCTCCCCAGTATTTTGTTCCAACCACCTGGAGGTAGGACTAGTTAGTAGAATCGGCTGGGCTGAGTTAATGGGTGGAAGAAATACATGGCAGGACTTTTACTTTCTGACCCCTGGACTTTCCGCCTCTGAGCGAGGGTTACATTCAGCAGTCTGCATCCTCGTGTTTACCTCCCCTTTCCCTCTGAAGGGCGCTGAAGGCTCTGCCTCTGCGGTGCGCTATCGCCGAGAGGCTAGCGCGCAGCCGCGCTCGCTCTCCCCTGTGTCCCAGCGAGCCTCGTTCAGGGGAAGCAGCGGGCTGCCCAAAAACAGGAAGCGGATAAAGACGGGCCGTCGGCCCGGCGGCGAGGCGCGCGCAGGGATGACGGTTCGGCCCGGCGATAGGGGGCCCCTTTTGAAAGCGCGGCGCGATAGCCGTCTCTTATCGATCGCTACGCTAATCTCCCGGCCCGCGCTGATTAGCCCGGCTCAGCGACGACGGCCGGTGACCGCGGGGGAGATAAAGGGGAGGAGGGGCCTGCCCGCTCCTCCGGCTCCTCCCGTGCGCATCCACACGTCCTGCGGTCCCGGCCCCGCCCCGCCCGCTCCACACCGGGCTGCCGGCTGTGTGGTGCGCTTGCTCTCGGGTAAGGCCGGTCTGACTAAGACCCCGGCTCCATTCTTTATCACGGGAGAGGAATAACCATCGTCTCTTGGAAGGCAGTTATTACAAATACCCATTCGGTCACCCCAGCTTTAAACTAACCTGTTTTAAAAAAATATATATATACTTTGTTTTTGTTATGTAGTTTTCAGGTGTTTTTTATTTGATCAACGTTAGATTAACCTTGAATTCGGTCTGCATGTTTGACACATTCAAACATGCCATTCGGAATTTGTGTCTCTTCAGTTTGTAGAACATTAAATAAGTATTAAAGCACGTGATTTATTGTCGTTAATTATAGTTGCTGACACCCTTGTGTTTACAGCTGGAAGTTGTTGCAAAAAGCTGGCAGGGTTGGGAGCACAACTTTGTGTGGACAATAAATGAAAGGAGTCAGACTTTTGTTAGCAGAAACAGGTAATATCCTGCCACTGACTCACAGTAGGTACATGGAAATTGAAAAATAAATGGGCAAAGAAATGTAAAATACAAAAAAATAGTTTTGTCAAAAAATCTTGAAAAGTAAAGGGGTTGAGCTGGACGTACAGCAAGGCGGTGTTAGTCCAGAGCCTGTCCTTCAGAGCGTGTCCTCACTCAGGGTTATTCTGCTGGAGCTGCTTACTCTGTCTCCCCGAGTCGGTTCTCACATTACTTATGTACTCCACCCCTCTGAACCCTACCCCCCCCCCCCCCCCACACACACACACATCGCTTTATTTCAGTACGCATAAGACCGTAGCGCTTCCCCCTCGTCCCGCTTCCTGCCGTCCCGTTTTAATTGCCGGCCATCAGAGCCATTCCGCTATTAAGCTCCTTTGGTTAATTTCATTAGGAGGTCAGGGCGCGCTACCTGCTAATCCAGAGACGTGCTCTAATCGCACGGAGGAACACTAAGTGTCGAATTACCCCCCCCCCCCCCCCCGGCTCATTCGCTAATGGCTGCCCGGGGGCCGTGCGCTGGAGGTCGGGGGGTCGGGGTGCTGGAAAAGTTCTCCACACTGCGCGGAGCGCTGACGGGAGCGGGTGCGGGGGTGGCAGAGGGGGGGGCCGGCGGGCGGGCTGGGCTCGGAAAGGGTTCACCGGGTTCCCCCCGAGCGCGTGCGCGCGCGGTTACGCATTCCTCTCCGAGCGAGCGAGCGACCTCGGCGATCCGGTGGCAGGGCTTCGCCACCGCGCGCGCGCCCGGGAGGAGACGGGAGTCATGTGTCGGGCTGGCTCTGCGTCCCGTGACAGCTGTTAGGCGCTCAAGCGCTAGCTACAGTGCTAGGCGAGCGCTAGCTTCAGCGCTAGCTTCAGCAAGCGCCCCTCTAGCTGTCCTCTCTCTCTCTCTCTGTTTGGTGCAACTTGTCATCGAATACAGAACTTTGAGAAAGGACTGTGGACCAAGACTCTCGCATTGTAACGTTTTTAGAAAAGTTGTGTTCGTCTGAATGTGCAATTTTGTCACAAAGCATTGATTGATCAAATGCTGTATTCCAGCGGGGCTTTAGAAATGAATCCCAGACTATGGGAAAAGTGACCCGTTTTCTGTGTGATCAACATGTTATTGCACACAGTCGTACTGCCTCAGAATAGATGACGTACTGGCCCGTGATGATTCTACACATTGTACTACAGAGGCTGTTGGTTTGTTTTTGTGGATAAGAAATGTAATGCAGATGGTGAGGTTTTTCTCCTTTTTGTTTTGTTTTTGGTTTCCATGGAGATTAAGTTCTGAACATTTTTTTTTATCCTTAAGTGTACATTTTACGTGGTTATATGTTCCACAATGCTAGGTTAACTGTCAGGTAGATATCTCGGTTAAGTTACGGGTGGTGATGTCTCACGCTCAGCCGTTAAGGGTAAAGCGGTGTCCTTTCAGAAAGTTCACGGCTGTTGTGCCTGGAGGGCGTCCGCTGCTTTGCTGGTGAGGTTCGGTTGCATCATCACGCGCTCCCTGCTGTTGATGTGTGAGGGACAGTGGGGCGTGCATCTGAGGTAAACTCGCCTGGCCTAACCCTTTGACCCTGCCAGGCAGACCTGCACCACCTCTCTCTCTCTCTCTCTCTCTCTCTCTCTCGCTCTCTCTTCCACCCCCTTCTCTCACTACTTCTCTCTTTCTCTCTTCTCCCCCTCTCTCTTTCTCAATCTCTGTCTCTCTCTGTCTCACACTCTTTCTCTCTCTTCTCTCTCTCTCAATCCTCCTCTCTGTCTTTCTCACTCCCCCCCCCCCCCTCTCATTGTCTCCCCCTCCTTCACCTACACATAGGATATGTATGTATGGCGTCATCACTGCCAGTGTTTAAGCAGCGCTGCTCTTGAGCGTTAGTAGCAGCAGTTTTACTGGACGATCTGATCCTCTACACAGTCCGGTTGCGTAACCAGAGGCCCCTGCCATTGTGTCACAGGGTGTAGTCACAAAATGTGTGAACTGGTTGTAAAAATAAAATATACCACTAAATGAATAAAATATAGCACTCGGTTCTATGTAGTCTCACCTACACTTATAATGTGTGTGGAACATTGTCGACATCATGGAAAGTGGTCTTGGTGTATATTGAGCAATAACAGTTTTGCAGCGCATATGGAACTGAAAATAAATGTGTTCAGAAGAATTGCGTATAGGAAGCGAAAGACCAGGCGTGCGTCTAGACATAAATACATATAAATAAGTGCAGTGCAACAAAAAAAAGTTTTTGAGGAAATCGCTATCTTCCCACACTTTCATGCACCCTACGGTTTGTGCGCAGGCAACATTTCCGTGCGGTTACTGCAGTGTTGCACCAGACCCGTTTACATACGTGTTTTTATGCACATTGCATATTCTCACTCCGCTCTTAAGTGCACTCTTGGCGTCCTGCAGCTCCAAACCCCGTGTGGCTAAACCGTAAGGCTGAGCATTATAGAGCTGAATCTTTAGCGACGCAGGGCTGTTGCATGATGTAAATGGACTGCATTTATATAGCGCTTTTATGTGCTATTGATGCCTCTCATTCACCCATTCACACACACACACACACTCACACACACACACCAACGGTGAAAGGCTGCCATGCAAGGTACCAATCAGCTCGTTGGGAGCAGCCTGGGAACAGAAAGATGCTCAGAGCGAGCGGTGTTCAGGCACAGCCTGGGAACAGAAAGATGCTCGGAGCGAGCGGTGTTCAGGCACAGCCTGGGAACAGAAAGATGCTCAGAGCGAGCGGTGTTCAGGCACAGCCTGGGAACAGAAAGATGCTCGGAGCGAGCGGTGTTCAGGCACAGCCTGGGAACAGTAAGATGCTCAGAGCGAGCGGTGTTCAGGCACAGCCTGGGAACAGTAAGATGCTCAGAGTGAGCGGTGTTCAGGCACAGCCTGGGAACAGTGAGATGCTCAGAGTGAGCGGTGTTCAGGCACAGCCTGGAAACAGTAAAATTCTCAGAGTGAGCAGTGTTCAGGCACAGCCTGAACACGGGCCACTGTGAGTGGGGACGTGACTGAGCTACCTGAGCACTTTCATTATCGGGGCGAAAGCGGCTTTGGGTTGTAAGTCCTACTATTTTATTAATATTAATAAAATCACGTTTTCTGTGTGTTGCGTAGTATTTTAGTATTTTCTCTGTGCACTTGGTCTCATTCCTCCCTTAAGCTTTTTTAAGCATAAAGGACACTAGGGTCTTTAAATAACAACGGCGATTAGCATGCCTAGTAGAATTTATTGTTTTGGTGCATGGAGTAATTTTCATCTGTGTTTATCTGTTGTTGATACCTCCCCCATCTACCCGCTGTTGCTGTGCAAATATTAGAAAAGGCTGAGCAGAGAAAGAGAGAAAGTTCAGATTTGA
This sequence comes from Anguilla japonica, assembly GCA_025169545.1. Taxonomy (NCBI): domain Eukaryota; kingdom Metazoa; phylum Chordata; class Actinopteri; order Anguilliformes; family Anguillidae; genus Anguilla; species Anguilla japonica. The sequence goes on along the minus strand of CM045883.1, from coordinate 45,966,415 downwards.
TGGCCTTGGAACCGTCGTCTTGAAACCCTTTCGAGTTGAAGGTTTTTAAACGGGGAGCAGCCGTTTGGCAGGCTGTGCTGCTGCTCGCCCTGGGGCGCGGGAGACCGTGCGGTCAGCGTGTGCGTCCGCGCGGATCAGCTCGGACAGCTCGGGAGAACCCTACGCCCGAGTCACAGAGGTCTTCATCGCGTGCCGGCTTGAGAAACGGCTTTCTCCTCAGAAGCGTAACGCTGCAGGACAGCCTCCGCCATGGCCTGTGAGCCTCCGGTCTCCACTACAGACTCCAGCCCAGAGCATCTGAGAAAGGGGAGTCACTGTTTGTGATTTTGGTTTCCTGCGATCTGATTGGTTCTGACAACTTTTAGCCTGCCTGGTGTCATTGGGGAATGGACGAGCGGGCTGGAATCGCCACCTCCAATTGGAGCTGAGCCTGCTTGAGGTCCTGATTAGAGATGACTAAACGCTGGTTTACTGGAAAAGCACATCCCAGGCTGGCGTTTGGGCTTATCGGAGTGGAAGGGCTATGAATCTGACAAATGAGGAGTTGACTCCTGAACCTGAACCAGTGTAGAAGCTGCTGTCATCCATGTCAGTTCAAATTTGGTGTAAGCAGTAAAGTTGCAAACACCACCCCACGCCCCCCCGTATTTTAGGGTAAGGTACAGACTCTGAATCTGCTGAAGACTGCCTGCTGTTATTCTTGCTTAAGGTTTGAAGGGACACGTGCGTTTGTTTAAACACCCTCCATGTTGATGTTCTCTTGACGTTTGGGGGAATTCCGGTTGCTATGACTGGTATTTGAAGAGATGCAGCCTCTGTACAGCGCAGTAGGGTGTTTGGCAGTATGTGGTGAATAACACAGGGCTGTCATAAGGGTCTACAGTTCCTCTTAAATAGGCCCTCAGATTCTGACCATAAAAGATGAGATTGTAGAGTGGAATGACTTTCTTTACATCTTCACAAAAGGCCTGGTGGCACCTTCTTTTATTTTTCCTCCCCTCAGTGAAAATTGTTTGGTTTTCCTGAACACAAGCGAGAAAGGCCGCAAAGTAACACCGGTGTGCGGGTGTTTTGGGTTGGGAAGGCAGAGCGAAGTGCGGAGATCCACCCCGCTGATAACATTCCGCTGTGCTTGGATGAGGTGCAGCTTCCGGAAAAGTCTATTAAACGCTCCTGCTGTTCCCTGGAGTCAGTCCCATTACTTTTACAAATGAACATTAACAGGCAATTCAAACGGTTAGCTCTAATCTTGAAACCTACCCAGGTCTTTACAGATCTAAAGTGGATAACTAGGTGGAAAAACAAATCCTTTTTAATCACCGAAGGAGTTTCTCAACTCTTGAGATGGCGGGAAGTGGAAACGGTCAGAGCAGACAGCAGAGCGCACGGGCTTGCTCTATGAGCAGTCCGTACGCGCACGCTGGCTGATCACTGTTAATATAAGGCTCACCTCCTTGCCGCCGTTGTGTCTGACTGCATTTCGCCCAGGCCCGTGGCCTTCTGACTCGGGGTCTAATTGTTGCAAAGTTCAGTGGGAGGCGAATTGACATTTCATTTACATGCTACACTTGGAGGGGTCAATATGCGGGGGTTCCCTGGGGAGGGGAGGGGAGGGGAGGGGGGGGTTTGTCTGGGCCCTCCCCGTTTGGGTTTCGTGGGGGTAGGGGCCTTGTCACGTGCCTGCTGGGCCCCCACATTTAAGCTGTCTCCGGGCAGACTCGGTCCTGCCATGCTCACCCCTTGCATACAAACAAGGTGTTGAGGGGACTGTGGCGAGGGGGGGGTCAGAGGGTCTGTCTATTGAAGCGCATACCCCCCCCCCCCCCCCCTGCATTCCTGTGAAAGGGCTCGGAAGGACACCCGGAGGAGTCTGCTAGGCTAATGGGGTCCTATGGGAAGAGCTGCCCTTTCTGGACAGACGTGTCCTCCAGTCACGTTTCTCACGCCAGCTTTTCCCCCGCCCCCCCCCCCACCCCCCCCCCCCCCCCCCCCCCCCCCCCCCCCCCCCCCCCCCCCCCCCCCCCCCCCCCCCCCCCCCCCCCCCCCCCCCGTCACCCACTCTGGCTCGCGTCAACCCGAGCCGAACCGCGCCTCAAGGACAGAGATAAATATCACACACAAACCGCACCGCCTGCTCCTCAGCCCACTCCCTGTGGGAAATCTGTGTATGATAAAAAACATGAACACTGGTCACTCCAGAAAGTCGATTTATTTTATGATAGTTTTTTTTTTTTTTTCCTGGCCCCAGCAGCAGATTTGGTTTCTCAAACCGCTGAAGTGCTTTTTTTATCTCCAGTTTGTTTGTTCAGTTATTTCTATTTTTATGTTTTTTTGGCGAACTTAACCTTGATATCAGTTCTGTGGTTTTTGAGTGTGGTCGAATAAGCCAGTAAATATTGTCTTCAGTTGAGCGAGTTTACATTATATTTCACCCATGGGTAAACATCCCTCTTCACACACACACACACGCATGCCCACCCACGCACACAGACACACAACACACACACACACACACACACACACACACACACGCAAAAGAAAAACAAGTTTAAAAAACCGCCTTCGTTTCGAAGGTCTGACCAACAGTCACATCGTGCCTTAGTAAGATGTCAGAGACATTATTATTATTATTATTATTATTTATTATTATTATTGTCATAAAAATGTCATATTTAGGCTCATTTCCTGGTAGAACAGACAGAGATGAGCTGGGCCCCCGAACCCCAGTTATCCCAACTTCACCCCCTTCCTCCGTGACACAAACCATTCCTGAGAGCCTGAGTTATTGGGCTTGTTTTAAATCCCCAGCCGTCCTTTGGGGTCAAACCAGCGAGGCCCCGCCCGGCCCGGGTCTCTGAGCCACCCCTCATTTACCAACCAGTGGAAGTTTAGCAAGAGCCTAAAGTCAGAGGGGCACAGGCTCAGACTTGTGTGTTCTCGCTGACTTCAGTTCACTCTGTCTGCGCTCAGTTCTCCTGCGGCTTTAGAAGTCGACCTCATTCCCAGCATCCTCTCCGGCCTTGTCATCCTGATGCACTGGGCTAAGCTCACCTCGCATGACACAGTGTCCCGCGTCAGAGCACAGACTGTGCCTTCAGATCTGCCCTCCAAGTCCCAGACAAAAGCTGCCTGAAGTCATTTTCATGGGAAGGAAGATTAGCCCCTATGTAGACTGCAAAGTAACAATTTTATTAGAAAATGACAGATTGGTGAGCAAATAGGATATGAAAAAGAGAAAGTAGTAACTCCCGTTCATTGAATTTCCCCTATCATAAACTTGGCGTATACTTTTCTTTAAAAAGTTTCCTTCTTTCATCTCCTACAAAAGATTTCTTTCTCTCATCTCCTCCTATAATACAATTTTCCTATTATTTTGGTTGGATCGTTTTGGGGACAGCATGCGGTTAGTATAGAAGCGTATTTAGATATGTATGAATGCAGTGTACGCTGTATCACTGTACTGTTATTGGTATTAACATGTAATAAAAAAGAAGATTAAGGGACTACATCAAAGTTTTTTTTTTAAGCATGAAGTGCAGAGGCCAGGTACAGGTAATGCTGCACGTGTACTCAACAGGTAAATAGTGATCTCTGTACGAGTAGCACTGTTCAGCAACCTCGCATCTTTTTCCTCGCTCCCTTTCAGAGCCTTCCCACTGTCAGACTCCGCCCCAACTTATCGGCTGGCGAACTCGCACCTCGTTTGAATCGGCTGAGAAACGGTCTCGGCGCACGGGGGGGCTCCCACTTTGGGCACCAGGGGTAGATCTCACGGCCGTTAGATTTCCAGCCCTCGTCTAGGGAAGATTCTCGCCTCCTTAAGGGGAGAAAATGGCGGAGTCGGTGGGCAAACGCTCAGCGTCTGGCGGGTGTGGAAAGCGCAGGGGGACGAGAAGGGCGGCGGGGACGGGCTGCGGGTTGGGCGCGGCGCGCTGTGTCCCCGCTCTGAGAGATTTCACCCGCGCGGCGTAATGAAATCGGCCTGTTTGCTGGAGGGCAGGTGAGAAGGCTCGGTCGTCAGGTAGCGCGGCGGTGAAAGTTTGGATGTTTGGTAACAGGTGGGGGAAGTGCGGTGTCATGTGGGGGTGTGGGGTAGGGGGGTAGGGGGCTGGGGGGGTGTCGTTGATTGATATGTTGACCCCACTCTAGAAGGCTTCTTTCTGCCACTGGTCTGAAGTGCGCTTTGTCGTACCGGCTGTTTAGAGGCCAGAGCAATAGCCCGAGGCTAGGAGGTCAAAGGCTGCTCGCATGAATAATGGAAATAGCAAGGTGCTACGCTTTAAGGAACGGACCACAGCTCCACAGACGTTCTCAAAGGCACGCATTTACTACGTCCGCATTCACAGAATACGACCCCTAGCTAGTATAAAGTCTAAAGTGTATAAACTGCCCGCAACAAACAACAGTAGGATGACTGACTAAAGGAAGTGTTAAACTGTCGCTGGGTGAAGTAAATGGACGTGGAAACCTTTACAGTATGTCATGGAAATGGCATGGCACCAAAGGTGACATTGCAACCTTCACCGCCTGCTCTCTGACGCTGTTGTGGAGCTCCACCGGACTCTGTTGCTAGCTGTAGCGTGACAGGTGGACTCTATTCATTTTTCAAAAATCTTGGCGATTATTCAAGGGGGAGAGTGTCTACTGTTAATAGTTTGTAACATGAAAACGTGAAATTAAGATAGAGCTGTTTCCTCTAAATATCTAAATCTGGCTTTGTCTTTTATAGGCTTTCAGTTTAAAAAAAAAAGTATTTTCTTTAAACATTCAAAACAGGCCGCAATTGGTAGGTTTTCGCAAAAGGAACAGGCACTTTCTCGCATGTCTGCTGAAAAGCCAGTGACAGCTCACTTTGGGTGCAGTGTGATATATTTGTCAGAACCGTACTTCTGCAGTTTACGCATATTTTAAAAAAGATTTCTCTCAGGAAAATCGCTTTAATCCACCTCATGCTTGGGTGATGTGTCATTTCCCTTTGGGAGTAATATTCACATCAAGCAGATTTCACTTAACACGGGTGCTTTTAAGGAAGGAATTATCACAGAGCACTTGAGAGCATTACGGTGAAGTCATGCGTGTCGGGACGTTACTGAGCGCGTGCGTGTTTGTGTCTCAGCCTGTCAGACCGTGTGTGGGTCTGAGTACGCACGCGTCCGCCAGCCCGTCCGGGTCGGCATCAGCCCGTGTGAGCGAACGGCTGCGTTCGCGTGCGCGCAAAGTACGATGGACCCGCCCTCGCCGACACGTGCGGGAGCTCAGCTGGCTCTGTGACACGGGAACCGGGGGGCGGAGGGCGCTCGGCAAACGCGTGGAAGCTCATTTAACGCACCCAGGAGTTTTCCTCTGGACGCGCCTCTCCCCGTGTCACTGGCGCGAGAAAGTTAGCGGGCTCTCTGTGGATCCGTTCGTCTTCCCGTTCAAACAGAAGGGGGGGGGGGGGGCGCTGAGGAACGCGGCGGCGAAGTGGCGGCTCTCGCCCCCAGGGGACCCCCAAGGGGTCTTCTGCCGAAAGCTTCGTTTACCTCCTGTCTGCCGTGCTCGACGCAGCCAGACCGCGAGCGTTAGCCTCAGTCGTTTTTATGAACTATTTCCGTCCCGCATTTCTGTCTTTTCCGTTATGAAGAATGGCCGTTCGTATTCGGAAGCCCAGAGCCCCCCCTTATCGCAGAAGCGTCAGTGGGGAAGTGCCTGCGGGAGAACGCGGACGGGGCGAGCCCTCCTCCGACGCGCCTCCCGCTAGCCAGAGCGCTGCGCGGCGAGCGCGTCAGAGGAGCTCGTGTTAGCGTAGCTGGTGCAGGGAGACTGCAGGCCCGCGGTCGACTGGAACGGTCACTCTGGTGCTGTGAGTTGGGGGGGGGGGGTGGGGTGGGGTGGGGAGGGTGTAGAAGGGGCCATGCCACCTGAAACCTCCGCTCCCATCCGGGGCCGCCGGTGCTGCCAGGATTCAGTATGAGGCGTCCATCAACACCCTGAAAACGTTTTAGCAAGGGACACCCCCAAGCAGTTTTTTTTTTGTTGATGATTTTAGGATTATTTATTTTCACAGATTTCTCAAGAGTAATTGTGAATCATGTCTTATGTCTCTAAAGTAACATTCTTTTTCTTCATGACAGTTGTTTTGGCAGTGTTTTTGATATGTTGGCAGTGTTTCATTGCTGATTTATTTTCACTTATTTGTTTTTGGAGGGGGAGGGTGGTGGTGTTTTCTTTAAGGAGTATTTTTTCTTATAGACTAAGCTCACATATTTATTTTAGGTCTTTAAAACAGGGCAGTTTCATTTCATGCGAAGCTGGTTTCGGTGTTGAGTGCCAGAGGGTGAAGTGGATTTGCTTATGATGCAATACTAATGGCACTGGAAGTACTACCTGGAATAAATAACATGCCCAGAAGCAAAGTGAGTCAAAACCTCTGGCGAAATGCTTTTGGCTTGTAGCAGATGTACATCGTTTAAGTGCTCTTTGCTTTGTCTTTGTGTATCTGAGCAGTGAAACATTTTTATTTTGTCACGGAATATTAAAACCATTTAAATAAAATCATGAAAAGTGAGATATTTTTCACTGAAAAATTGTCTCTGAGATAACCACAGATTATGTTATGAATGGGGTTGGAGAGACTTCAGTCCTTTGTGAGCTTTATTTTGTTAAGATGTTGTATACCACGGTAAACATTTAAGAAAACAAACACAAACTATTTATAAGTAAAACATTTATATTTACAGGACCTCTAACAGAGAAACAAAGATAATATAAAATTACTAAATGTAAGGTGCTAAACATTTACTCACTTGACAATTGATTCTATGACTATTCATAGCAGATAGAAGCTGTATCTTACAAATGGTAACTTAGCTTGTTAAATACAACATTAATTGCACGCAAGGTTCCGTATTTGAAAAGTCAGTGACACTGTGATATCGTCTCGACTGGCTTGCTCCACGTGGCTCGTTCAATAAGCGGTTATTAAAAAGAAAAAAAAGCATTCGCTGTGTAAACATAGCTATTTGTTTTCAGACTGTGTTTTTCAGTAGTACTGAGAAACCGTTCAAGTCTAAAAATAATGCGTGGTGAGGGCATGTCATGAGATTGATGAATTCCTCTCGGTGGATTAGCCGTCATTGTCCCGCTCACTGACACAGTAATTAAGGGTTACGCAGTCCACTGCGGACAAGTACCTCATCCATGAATTCGGCTAACTGCCGCGTAGCCCTCAAAAGCTCCTTTCTGTCTCTGGACCTGCTCTCGTAATTCATATTCAACAGTGCGGAATGGGTGCTTCTCTAATTCAGATTCACCTGTACAGAATGGGTGCTTCTGTAATTCAGATTCACCTGTACAGAGTGGGTGTTAACATCTGGCCATTGGAGAAACGTAAAGAACTGTTTGTAGTAAATACTGTACAGTAGGGAATGTTTTTTCATTTTTTATTTTTTAGGCCAGGGGGGGTGGTGGTGGTTTTGGTTGGAGGGGTTCAAAAAGAACCACGATGTATTTTTGATAACGATCTGCGTAATTACGTCTTCCGCGCTCGCCCCTCGCCGTGGCTACTTTTCATTTCGTATGCGGACAGGCGTGCCATTTATAAAGCATAAATGGAGGGAGCTGAACCGGTATCATTAGGGATTCTCTTTGCGCCGCGTCCTGTCAAATTCCTGGCTGTGCCGGAGAAGGTCGAGGAGATCACTGACAGTAATTGCAATCAGATACGAGGGTGTCTCTGCACGTGTGCGAGCGAGCGCGCTAGCTTTTCGCCGGGAGGGTGCGTTTCGCGAGAACCGACTTTCTCCAGAAACGATAACAGACGCCACTCCGGCTCGCATTATGGGTTTTTGCAAATTCCCCTCATCCGGGAACAGCGCGCGGTTACTGATTCGCCGATCCCGAGCTTCGTCTGCAGCCCTAACCCCGTGATAGTGGAATACGCAGCGCGCACAGATACGGGATTCATTCGATTCGTCGCCGTATGCTCTGCGGCTCGGGGAACGCACATTTATCATGTAGGCTGTATTCCTAAAGGAATACATTTTTAAAAGATGCACGCTTGATTGTCCCCCATATTGATTTAAACCTGGCAGTGGCTAAGAGTTTTATGGGCTGTTAATTAACGTGCTTGGCATTGATCGAGATGCAGCGAGAGCGAAATCCGGTAATGAACGAAGTTTGCACGAGCTGTACAGAACCTTTTTTGCAGGGTGAACCTGGGACAGCCCGTGTGGGATGGGGGGGGGGGGGGGGGGATGTTCCAAAATTAGGTTCTTATTTACACGTGCCCCCTCATTATACATTTTCTGTCCTTTACGCGGTTAGTCATACCAGTCCACAGGTGTTATACAACAGTGAGCGGTCAGCCGAGGTTTTGTATGCGATAAGTCCAGACGTAACAATGAGGGAACCCAAACAAATAGATGAGCAAACAAAAAACAAAATGCGGAGGAGGAGGAGGAGAAGGCTTCTGTCCTTCGCCCGGCCACGCGGGTCGCAGCAAGTTCGCGATGCGGGGCGTCGTTTTCCTCGGGCCCCGTCGTGCCCGTCTGTCGCGGCGGGCGTCTGCGCTCGGCGCTCCCGCGGGGAGCGGGAGGAAGAGCCGGGAGCGCTCACGTCCGCCCGAGCCTCGCCTCCGCCTCATTAGAGCCCCGCCGCATTCCAGACGCGTCGCCCCGGCGCGTCCGCGGCGTCCCGCCGTCGCCGGCGAGCTCGTTAATCTGACGCGCTCCGCCGAGAAGAGCGGGCGGACTTATTTATTTTATTTCTTTTTTTTGCCGTCGTCCGCAGGTGGAGAGAGGCTGCTGGTGGAGCGAGAGAGAGGAAGCGGACCGGGCGCGCTCAGTCGCGCGCTTTTAGCGCAGGCTAGCGTCGTTAGCGTCCCTTCGTGGCGCTCGTCGGTTTATCTTTCTCAGACGAAGGGTTCGCTGTTTAGGGCCGGCCTTCTGAACGGAGAGCCGGTGAGAGAGGTTCGCTCCACACGCTGGGTGGGGGGGTGGAGGGGAGAGACGGGTTGGGCAGGTGAGCGTGCGGTAAAAAAGCTGACCCTCCCTGAGGTGGGGGGGTCTGTGAGCGGAGTGAATCCAGGCCCCTGGCTCCCCTGCCTGACCCCCGTCTGCGTTTCAGTGCGTTTGTTTGCGTGCCACGCCCACGCCGTAATTCTTCGGCAGGCTTTGAGCCGAGCGTGTGAGGGAGCTGAAACGCAGGTGTGCGGCGGTAACGAGGGTCTGTGCTCGCTTTGCCCAAACGCCCGTCGCCACGTCCTGGCGGAGGGCTTTCGCACAGTACGCCCCCCCCGCAGGGTCTGCAGCGTGTGTGTTTGTGTGCGCACACGCGTGTGTGTGTGTCTGAGGCTCTGTTCACTTTCTCGTGTGTATGTGTGTTAAGGTGCATCCGTGCCTCAACATGCCTGTGTGTTTATATACATACGCATTCATGTGTGTTTGTGTGCATTTTGTGCATTACAGTATGTATTTTTCCAGCGGTATATAGATGAATCTGGCCTTTGAAGTGTCATTAAGGTTGTTATGAGAGTTTATTAAGGATTATTATGGGGTTTGCTTTTCATTCATTGGTTACGTTAGTGAACCTATCCTGCCCGATGGGCTGTCGCTGTCCCACCCTCATTAAAGGGGTTTTACTGGGGGCAGACGCCAGGCGCCCATGTGACTGGGTCCTCTGGTGCATTTCAGCGGCTTCCTCCACTGCTGACCAGATATGATGTCTCTGGGGCAGTTAGTGTGGGCTCAGGGGTTAGAGACTGGGGTTCATGGGGCAGTTAGTGTGGGCTCAGGGGTTAGAGACTGGGGTTCATGGGGGCTGTTAGTGTGGGCTCAGGGGTTAGAGACTGGGGTTCATGGGGCAGTTAGTGTGGGCTCAGGGGTTAGAGACTGGGGTTCATGATGCAGTTAGTGTGGGCTCAGGGGTTAGAGACTGGGGTTCATGGGGCTGTTAGTGTGGGCTCAGGGGTTAGAGACTGGGGTTCATGGGGGCTGTTAGTGTGGTCTCAGGGGTTAGAGACTGGGGTTCATGGGGCTGTTAGTGTGGGCTCAGGGGTTAGAGACTGGGGTTCATGGGGGCTGTTAGTGTGGTCTCAGGGGTTAGAGACTGGGGTTCATGGGGCTGTTAGTGTGGGCTCAGTGGTTAGAGACTGGGGTTCATGGGGGCTGTTAGTGTGGGCTCAGAGGTTAGAGACTGAGGTTCATGGGGCAGTTAGGTTGGGGTCAGGGGTTAGAGCTTCTGAGAGGGGGACTGAAAGATTTGCTCTCTTACTGGACCACGCAGGAGGTTGCTCTCTCTGTATCTCTCTCTCTCTCCATCTGCCTCCTCCTTGCTTTTTCTCCTGCTTATTTTCATTTAAGCTGTGAATGGAATCAAATGGTGAGCCTGCTCCCACAGCCCTCCCCTTCCAGCCTCTATGCAGGGGCGATGCCTCAGAAACAGCACTGAGACGCGCTGTAGCAGTGACTCTGGAGACTAATGCTGCCAATGAAAATGACAAACGGCAGTGACTCAGCAGGACAGACTGTAAATGTTTGGCTCTGGTAGGAACCGGTCTGAACTGTTCCGAGCAGCGATGCCCTCCCCGTGCGGAGGGCCACAGTTTTACTGTAATCCCCCCCCTGCATGCAAGAGCATGGACGCTGTGGCCCTGCAGCATTCTGCCAGTGTGGGCCCTAACCGTTGCCAGCTGGTAGTCATGGTAACGGGAAATGGCCACATTGGTTAGCCTCTGGCCTGGTCTCCCTTTGTCTCTGGCATGGTCTCTCTCTGTCTCTGGCCCGGTCTCTCTCTGTCTCTGGTCCTGTCTCTGGTCCAGTCTCTGTCACTCCCTGGTCTGGTATCTCTTAGTGCCTGTCCTCGTATCTCTCTTCTTCTCTCACTGTAAGCCCAACAGACATCTGATCTCACTGAGCCACTGTCACACTCCTGGCTGAAGTGTAAAAGGAGTCCAGTGCTCGCAAATGTAGAGCACATTTCCAGAAGCTCTTATTTGGAGTAGGATTTGCTGGACTCACGTAGTAAACACGTTACATCAGCTACATCGGTTCCATGGCTTGTCTTCATGTCTGGTTGATTTATCCAGGTGTGCGAAGCTGTAATGGTTTCAGCTCTGAGTTGACCGAGCGGTCCTGTTGCCCCAGTGGGGGCGGACCCTCTGTTGTTTAGCTCCAGTGCCCCCTCCTCCCCCACCAGTCTGGAGCAGTGTAGCCCCTTTCCCCTCACACCAGCCGTAGAGCCCGGTCAGGCATCTGGTCCTTGCTAGTGTGGTCCAGCCCTGTGCGTTTGTTCCCAGATCCCGCTGTAAGTAGTGCAAATGAGAGCAGGGCTGCAGCCTCCGCACTCTGATAAAGCCCTGTGGGGTCGGACGGGAGAAAAAGCAGCCCCCCCCCCCACACACCCCCCCACCCCCCCCACGGGCTCTGATCGCAGTGTGTGTCGCGGAATGGACGCCTTTTGTTAGCTGTAATGAGAAATAAATCATTCCGTTTAATCTCCAAAATGCCCCGCTCATTGCTTTTAAGTCAGGTTGATGGAAGCCATCAGCAGCTCGGCGCGCTGGCTGCAAAAGAGACCCGGGGCGATTGAGTCTAAAGAGAGGGCGTCGCCGCTTTGGGGTCTAATCAAGGGTGTGGATTCTCTGACCCCCCCCCCCCTCCTGCCCCCGCCCCCTTGTCCCCATCTTGGATGGAAGGATGCGGTCCGCATGCTTAAATGGCAGCAAAAAGAAGGGGGCCGTTTCTCTGAATAAACGCTCTGCTGTCTCGCAGTCGGTCTGGTGTCACGCAGTCGGTCTGCTGTCACGCAGTCGGTCTGCTGTCACGCAGTCGGTCTGGTGTCACGCAGTCGGTCTGTTGTCACGCAGTCAGTCTGGTGTCACGCAGTCAGTCTGGTGTCAGGCAGTCGGTCTGGTGTCAGGCAGTCGGTCTGGTGTCACGCAGTCGGTCTGGTGTCACGCAGTCGGTCTGCTGTCACGCAGTCGGTCTGGTGTCAGGCAGTCGGTCTGGTGTCAGGCAGTCAGTCTGGTGTCAGGCAGTCAGTCTGGTGTCACGCAGTCAGTCTGGTGTCAGGCAGTCGGTCTGGTGTCAGGCAGTCGGTCTGGTGTCACGCAGTCGGTCTGGTGTCACGCAGTCGGTCTGCTGTCACGCAGTCGGTCTGGTGTCACGCAGTCGGTCTGCTGTCACGCAGTCGGTCTGCTGTCACGCAGTCGGTCTGGTGTCACGCAGTCGGTCTGGTGTCAGGCAGTCAGTCTGGTGTCACGCAGTCGGTCTGGTGTCAGGCAGTCGGTCTGGTGTCAGGCAGTCGGTCTGGTGTCACGCAGTCGGTCTGGTGTCACGCAGTCGGTCTGCTGTCACGCAGTCGGTCTGGTGTCAGGCAGTCGGTCTGGTGTCAGGCAGTCAGTCTGGTGTCACGCAGTCGGTCTGGTGTCACGCAGTCAGTCTGGTGTCAGGCAGTCGGTCTGGTGTCAGGCAGTCAGTCTGGTGTCACGCAGTCAGTCTGGTGTCAGGCAGTCGGTCTGGTGTCAGGCAGTCGGTCTGGTGTCACGCAGTCGGTCTGGTGTCACGCAGTCGGTCTGCTGTCACGCAGTCGGTCTGGTGTCAGGCAGTCAGTCTGGTGTCAGGCAGTCAGTCTGGTGTCAGGCAGTCAGTCTGGTGTCACGCAGTCGGTCTGGTGTCACGCAGTCAGTCTGGTGTCAGGCAGTCGGTCTGGTGTCAGGCAGTCGGCCTGGTGTCATGCAGTCGGTCTGGTGTCAGGCAGTCGGTCTGGTGTCAGGCAGTCGGTCTGCTGTCATGCAGTCGGTCTGCTGTCATGCAGTCGGTCTGGTGTCAGGCAGTCAGTCTGGTGTCACGCAGTCAGTCTGGTGTCAGGCAGTCAGTCTGGTGTCACGCAGTCGGTCTGGTGTCAGGCAGTCAGTCTGGTGTCAGGCAGTCAGTCTGGTGTCAGGCAGTCGGCCTGGTGTCATGCAGTCGGTCTGGTGTCAGGCAGTCAGTCTGGTGTCACGCAGTCAGTCTGGTGTCAGGCAGTCGGTCTGGTGTCAGGCAGTCGGCCTGGTGTCATGCAGTCGGTCTGGTGTCAGGCAGTCGGTCTGCTGTCATGCAGTCGGTCTGCTGTCATGCAGTCGGTCTGGTGTCAGGCAGTCAGTCTGGTGTCACGCAGTCAGTCTGGTGTCAGGCAGTCAGTCTGGTGTCACGCAGTCGGTCTGGTGTCAGGCAGTCAGTCTGGTGTCAGGCAGTCAGTCTGGTGTCAGGCAGTCGGCCTGGTGTCATGCAGTCGGTCTGGTGTCAGGCAGTCAGTCTGGTGTCACGCAGTCAGTCTGGTGTCAGGCAGTCGGTCTGGTGTCATGCAGTCGGTCTGGTGTCAGGCAGTCGGTCTGGTGTCAGGCAGTCGGTCTGGTGTCAGGCAGTCAGTCTGCTGTCACGCAGTCGGTCTGGTGTCTCGCAAATCGCCGTTAAACGCTGCCGTTCTCCTCTTCAGAGACTTTGGCGAGCTCGGCGAAAAGCCGTTGTCTCGCGCGAACGCTCGTTATCCCCGTTTCAGCAAAGAAAAAAAACAACTCCTGCATTTCTTCTGGGATCAAAGTTAAGGGCCGGTGTCGATTGAGTCCAGGCCTGAGCTTTGCGTCT
>CM045883.1:45907811-45947811 GCA_025169545.1 Anguilla japonica | reverse complement strand
CAGTGAGTCCCCCCCCACCAAATCGCGTTCAGCTTTAGAGGGGTCTTCATGCTCACCCTACGGGGCCTGAAGGTATGCTGTGATTTTGTCGGGTATCTGTTTTTTGCTTTGTGACTTAAAGTCGCAGTAGTAAGGTAGCAACATTTTCGAAAGCTAGCGAAGACGCAAAGACGCACACCACAATCGCTAGCACCTTCACTAGCAGGTTCCCTGCAGGAAACATTATGTTCTGTAGCGCTGTATGGTGTTGTTGGCTTGCGATTTCAGCAATCGGGCTCTCTCTTCCATGAACAGAACAAATTTAAGAAATTAGCACTGGCTTACTCTGCTAATGAAACCACACACAACTCCGTGACTCTTTCAGGGCGTCATAGGTTAATTATGGGTTAATGGTTAATGAGGGATTATGGGTAAAGTCACTTCAGTGTTTCGTGCATTCCGATGAGGCCCGAGCGAACTCTGAGCGATGCGGACCTGCTCCCCGTCCGACCAATCGATGCGGGCTTCGTTTTTTTGACCTTTCCGACACCGGGCTCCAGTTCCCCCGAAGAGTCTCCTGCGTCTCCTCAAGACCCCCGCCCCCCCATTGCCCCCGCCCCGCCCCACCCTCCCCGCCGGCGTCTCTCTGGGCGCTATTGGAAATCGGCGCACGCCTGCGAGCGGCGCGTGCATGCGGACGGAAAGAGATGTAATTTAAACACATCTGTTCAAATATGCATTTCAGATCGAGTCGCTGCCGCTTCCCTGCGCCGTGGCGGAGTGTTTGACAGGTATTAGATCCCCAAAGTACACAGCAGATGGTATTTATTAGAGAGGAAAATGGAAATTTGGAGTTTGGAGCTCTTAAGCTTTTTTTTTTTTTTTTGTCTGCGGTGTTTTCTAGCTCCTCTTTATTTTAATTTCGGAATTGTTTGGCGCGTGCGGGATCGCGTGCGGGATCGCTCGGTCCGTGTGGAAGGCTTGAGTGTGCGGTTAGGGTTCCTCTTCACAATGCTGGCAGTGTGGATGTGAGGGTGGAGGGTCTGTAATATCTCTAATTGGCTCCAGTACGGCATTGCTTTGTTTGTGTTTGTTTTATTGTCCTCCTTGCTTTGTGGCTTTCTTAAACACACACTGTGGTTTGGCCCTGATTGGGAAGCCTATCCCGTCCCCAGCACTCCCTCACTCTTTCTCAGGCATATCCTGCCTCGTTCACCTCTTCAGGAGCACCTGCGTTTTCCATTAGCAACGCTTTCTGCCACCCATTCAGATGTACCTACTTTTTTTTATTCCAGCACTTTCTCCAGTTCACAAACTCATCTGAATTTAACTCGCATTCATTCAGCTCAATGTTGTGCCCAAAGCTTACTCTCACTGGTTCAGCTTTAGCTGTGTTTTTATTGCCGTGTTTTCTTTCTACACATGATACCGGATGACGTGTTAACCTCTGCCTCCCAGTGGCACGTGCTGTGGCTGTGACCGGGCCCTTTGAGGTGGTCAAGGCGGTTACAGGGTGGAGCAGGAAGGGGCAGGGCCTCTGCTGGCCTCTGGAGCGACCGACGTTTTTGGTCCCTCGCTCTTCGGAAAGCTTCGACCTCAGCCCGCGACAGAAGTTTGGCCCCTCAAGCTCTGGGAGGCGCCGTTTCCGCTTCGGGGACTCCGCTCTTTCCTTCCTTTCGAACGTCTGTGGTGAGAAACGTGTCTGCACCGTACCTGGGTATCGCACCGTTCTCCCCGCTGCCTGCAGTCTGATTTGTTAGAAGTTGTTTACTTACTCTAAAGACACAAAGGCATGCTGGGTAAATAAGCGGGAGAGAAGGCGAGGGGAAGGGAGTGGCCGACGCCCTCCAGGTGCTCGCTTTTTTTCACCTGGCGCCGCCGCCGCGGTCTGCTATCGCGTGCTAGCCGAGCGCTGCTAGCGGGGGCTCGGTTTTAACGCCCTTCTCACAGCTGCAGCCGGAGCGCTCTCTCTCTTAAAAACGTGCGTTGTGACTCACCCGCGCGTCGCCGTCTTATTCCGCCGCTTCGTTTGATGTGCCGCACGCGAGCGGCTCGGCGCGTTTGCGGGAGTCCTGTCGGAGCGCCCCTCGCCCGACAAAGCCGCGGCGGGATCAAAGAAACGGGCGCGGGACGCTTCGGCTCTTTTGGAGAGGGCGCGACTTTGATATGCCTGCGCGTTCCTCGCGGCATAATCAGTCTAATGGACTTCATTAGTTACAGCAGCATTGTGTCTGAGTCCGTACCGCGTACATAATATGTGTATATGAAATCATACATAACAACGAAGCCAGGCCACCATTTTACAATACGCATGATGCGTGTGCGCGTACTGGCGTTTGAGTGCGTACTGCGCGCGCGAGTCCGAGCGTGTGCTTTTTGTGTGGACTCGGAGACTGGGGTTCCCGCGGAGACCGTGCGTCTGAAACGCGAGCGGGAGAGAGTGGAAAGGAGGGCGCGGCGACCCCTGACCTGTGAAAGAGAAGGCCGCCGCAGCCTCGGAGGCTGAGGAGAAAGCCCCGCCGTTCACCGCCATCAGACACCCACTTGTTATATCAGACGCGCTCGGAGCCTGATGACGGGTAAATCACGGTAGCCTTTCCGCCACTCTAGGCGAGATTGCAGACGGGGGGGGGGGGGGGGGCGGCGGTTGGGGAGGGGGGGGGGGGGGAGGGGGGTGTGCTGCTGGAGATAGCGACTGCAGACCTGCTTGGCGCCCCCCCCCTGGACAGATGGCGCCATAGGCGAACTGCCTATTTCGCCTATGCCTAGACTCAGCCCTGCTTACAAGAGAGAAATTCGCTGACGTGATTGTACGTCACAAAACACTTAACGCTTTTCACGTCGTGTGTACCGTATATAAACACTGACTAATTCTCTTAAGACACCAGCCAGAGGGTCGCTGGGTCGCCCAACCTGCTAAGACTCTGGGTTCCAGTGTGTGCGTGGAGCCCACACTGACCGTGGCAGCGGCGGCTATGGCCACAGATGACTAGTGCACTCAGAGCGGTCGCTAACTGCTCGGTCTGGTGTTGAGTGCCGACTGTGGCCGACTCTTGCAGCTTTTCCACGTCTAATCACTCAATAGCGGCCACCCTGATCAATCAGGCAGAGGAATCCTGCGGTCTTCAGCTCGTCTGGTGGGCTGCGTATTGAAAAGAAACGAAGGGCAGCCGGTTGGGCTAGCAATAGCATATTCCAAACGGGTTGAAAAATCTTTTTTAAAGATCTTTAAAAAGGGAATTGCCAGGAACGGCTATATTAACACGTCGTCTTGAAGCAGAGAATTGGCGAGAGAAATAAAAACGCTCACGCTTTTTGTGCTGGAGAACGTATAACCGTCAAAAGATAGCCTGTCCCTTTATGTGCCAAACCTCAGCGCGTTGAAGATGGCGGCGCGGTCGGGCGAGCGATTGAAACGCTCAGGTGCGAGCGTCCAAGCCCTGGCGCGGTCGTTTTTTTTGGGGAGAGAGCGTAATTGCGGGTCTCGACTGGGATTCGCGCGGCAGATGCGCGACGCTCTTTCGGTTCGGGGGGGGGGGGGGGGGGGGGGGCGGCGGCACTCTGAAAAGCCTCTGAGTGCTGCTCGGAGAGCGCCGGGGCTGAGAGACGTGACACTCATCGCCACCTTATTACCGCCTCGAATCAGCGCGCCTAAGTGTACCTGTTACTATAGAGACAGTCCCGCGCGCTAACGAGGGGACGCGCGAACCCTGTCGCTCTCCGAGGCGCGCCCGCGCAGCCCGGGCGTTAGCCGCGCGCCGCGGTAATTAAACCAAGCGCTCTGGCCTTTCCGTCGTCGCGCGCCTGGGCTTTTTTTTTGAGGGAAAATGTCGCCGCGGCGAAAAAGGATCGCTAACGAAGTGGGGATTTTTTTTTTCCCCCTCCGAATTGTTCGGCGGGCCGAGTTGGAATTTGCGGCTCTCGCCCGCCGGGTGCCGGAAAGGTTCGACGGTTTGATGGAGCGCTAAAAAAAAAAACAGCGCCGCTGAAGGCTCAGGTGGCTTTAGTCGTCAAGTTTCCGAAATTCAAGCAGGTTTTTTATTCTTTTCTTTTTTCATACTGTCTTATTATTGTTGCCAGCTTCTCAAACTTAACTCTCGACTGTTTTTCCGTTGAGGAATGTAAAGACGGTAATTAAAAAAAAAGTGATTTGGGCGAAAGAGGTAACCCTGTTGACTGGAGTTTACCTGGAGGTTTCGCCCGCGCCATCTGTGGAGCGCGGAAGCCTTTGCATTTCGCGGAGTGGGTTTTTGCCTGCGATGCGAACGCCGCCGCGCTTCCATATGGTCCGTGGGGTTTGGCCGTCGCGCACACAAGCGCGCATTGTCTCCCCTCAAACCCAATTTGCATTTCGTACAATTAACGTGACTGCGAAACAGATTTGCGCTCTAAATTCACACTTTTCTGTGGTTGTGGAGGGGGGGGGGGGGGGGGGGGGGCGTGGTTGTAGCGGTTAGTATGCTAGTAGTTAATATGCGTGGGGAAACGGCTCGCTTTCCTTTATGTTGTTTTTCGAGCGTTGAGAAAGTGAACATGTGCTGGAGCCCGCGCAGCCACCCAGATGCCCGCTCGATGAAAAGCGGCGTGCCTGTGCGGATCAGCTGGGCACCGGTGCGGGCTCTCATTAAATTTGGACCTCTTGCTCCGCAAGAGTGAATTACCCGTTGAAAATGACTGCAGCTCATCAGCACTCTGATATGCGTGGAAGTAGCAGCGCTGTGCAGCCTGTAGCTGCATTCGTTCCTCCGTTTGCAAGCGCATGTATTCCGCACACGAAACGCCGCTTCACGTACACACTCAACGAAAAGCGTGTTTTACACATACATATGCAAGTTAGGTTACAGTGCTGCCTGCTTTTCAGAATCGCATCTGTCCCAGACGTTTTTTTTTTTTTTTGATTTGCAAGCGGAATATTTTTTGAAGCGCCATGCATTCAAATGAGTGGAACGAGCACATTCGTGTCTGGAAAATATGTTCATAAATTACAGATATGTTTTATTTCAGTGAGCAAGGGTAGTGCTTGTTTTTTTTTAACACAGCTTTCAACAAAATGATGCTAACATCAAAATGACTGTATGTAGCTGTAGTAAATTATTAATCTGTAGATATTTCCAATGTAAGTTTTTTTTTTTCAGAAGAATCTCTACTGCTCAAATCGCGGTGTGATGATGGATCTGAATTTAGCCTGAATGTATCAAGGGGTGCAGTTCGATCTGAAAAGATAAAATGAACTAAAAGTACAAATTTTTACTTCGATTGTCTTATTTTATATTCGAAGACTTCCTGTCAGTTGCATTTACTGCTTCCATCAATCTGCTAGAGAAATATACCCTCAGATGGATGGAGCTGCCCATATTCCTGGAGGGAAACTGCTGATCCAAGAAATAACGGACAGCTGGATTAACAAATCATGGGAGGGTAGGAGGCATTTCAAATCGGGTAATAAACTTGGTGTTCCTCTAAACAGGCATCGCCATAAAAACATTTTCCATGGTGTGTTAATAGAAAAGCTAGTGTCTCTCTGCTTGAAAATAGGCTTTTCAAAGAAATTTACTGAATGGCTTTCGTTTTATATCTCTGAAAGAATACAAACAAATGTTCTATATCTGGACGTGTTTTTGCTTTTTTTTGGGGTTATTATTGTTCCCAGACAGCTATATTCTAGAATTATCTGGCCACCTGTCTCTGTCTCTGACTCAAGCAGCGAGTGCTTTGCCAGTTCTCTGTTTTTTTTGCCTGGTTTTGTCCCTGTCTTGGAGAGGTTTGGAGATGAAATGTAAAATGTTCAGAGCCCTGGCGACTTTGCTTGTTGAACAGCAAGCGTGACAAAGTGAAACCGCTTGTTTTCCTGTACTTGTAATGTGAGGCTCCACTTCAAATGCTTTTATTAGCTCATTGTTATGCTGAAAAGGTAAAGTAAATAATTACATGGCATTTCTAGAATGCGTACTGCAATGCCATGAAAATGTATTTTCCCCCTTTCTGATGTCCTCTATTACTGCATATTTGCTACACTGAATGGTTTCAGATCTTTAGACAAAATGTAATATTAGACAAAGGAAATCTGAGTAAACACAAAACACATTTTAAAAATTATTTCATTTATTTAATGAAAAATGTTATCACACATCTAGATCACCCATGTGAGAAAGTAATTGCCCTGAGTTACTCAACCTAATTTAATTGATAATAGGATTCAGCTGATTGAACACAACCATGATTACAGCCAGCCCTGTTGAATCTAAACATCACACATATTGAAACTTACCATCAGAATGAAGTAGTCACCTCAAAGTTTCTACAAGCACATTATGCCACGATTAAAGGAAATTCCAGTAGAGATGAGAAAAAAGTTGGTGAAATATATCAGTCTGGAAAGGGTTACAAAGTCTAAGCCTCTGGGACAAATTTCTAATGCTCTGGGACTCCACCAAACTAAAGTGAGAGTCATTATCTCCAAATGGAGAACACTTGGAACAATCGTGAATCTTCCCAGGAGTGGCTTCCCGGCCAAAATCTTTCTAAAGACTCAATAACAACTCATCCAGGATGTCACGAAAGATCCCAGAACATCAAAAGAACTGCAGGCCTCTCTATCCTCAGCTAAGGTCAGTGTTCATGAATCAGAAAGAGCCCTGGCAAAAATGGGATTCATGGGAGAGTAACAAGGTGGAAACCACTGCTAACCAAGAGAAACATCAATGCTTGTCTCACATTTGCAGAAAAGCACCTGGCTGATCCCCAAGCTTTTTGGGATGATGCTCTATGGACAGATGAGTCAGAAGTGAAGCTTTATGGATGATGTGGGTCCAATTATGTTTGGCGTAAAACAAATGCAGCATTTCACAGTCTGATATGATGGAGGTAGTGTGATGGTGTAGGGATGCTTTGCTGCCTTGGGACCTGGATGACTTGCCATTATTTATGGAACCATGGATTCTCTGTATGAGAAAATTAAGGAGAGTGTCCAGTCATCTGTCCATGAGCTGAAGCTGAAGTGTAATTGAGTTATGCAGCAAGACAATGATCCAAAACACAAAACCAACTCCACATGTGAATGATTGAAAAGAAACAATATTTAAGTTTTTTAGTGGCCTATCAAAGTCCTGACTTGATCCCAATAGAGATGCTGTGACAGGACCTGAAACATGCAATTCATGCTCACAAACCTACCTATTTGTGTGAATTAAAGCTGTTCTGCAAAGAAGAGTCGAAATTTTATCCACAATGATGTGAAAGGCTGGTAACAAATTATAGGAAGCGTTTGGTTGCAGTTATTACTGCTAAAGGTGGTGCAACCAGTTATTAAGGGGGCGATTACTTTTTCACATGGGTGATATGGGTGTTTTAACTTTAAATAAATGAAATAATAATTTTAAAAATGTCCAATATTACATTTTGTCTAAAGATCTGAAACCATTCAATGTGACAAATATGCAATAATAGAGAAAATTAGGAAGACGCAAATACTATTCCATGACGCTATATAAATAATGTTTTGACTGAGCTTAAAGTCAGAGAAACAAAGCGCTTTGTTATTGTATGAAGAGTATATACTGTAAACAGTATTTCAATAAACATTCTTCGGGATTTCAAATGGGTGACAGTCTATGCACATTCAAGGCACAACACACATTTTATAAACACAGTTTATAAACACCAACAATGGAAGACCAAACACACCAGTTTATTAATGGACACATTCCAGACACAACAGGCGAGTTTATTAGCTGTGGACTCCATGTCTCTGCCATCCCCACAGACACACAAACAAACAACACTAATGCACTGTCAGACGCATACAGTCACAAACATTCGCGCACACACATGCATATGTGCGTACACGCAGACACACACACCAGTGCCTTATCACTCACACACACACACGCACACACACACCGATGCCATCACACATGCGCACACGTGCATGCACCAATGCCATCACACACGCACACACACACACCAATGCCATCACACATGCGCACACACACACAAACTCACACGCACACACACCAATGCCTTATCACACACACACACACACACACACACTCACCGATGCCATCACACACGCGCACACACACAGCAGTGCCATCACACACACACACACCAGTGCCATCACACATGCGCGCACACTCACTCACACACACACACACACCTCTCACGCACGCGCATTCTCCCCGAGCCTCCGGTTGTTCTTCGCGCCCCGCGCCGCTTCCTCCCCGACAGCAGCAGCAGCAGCTCTGCCTCCCACTCCCGCGGATTTCCACTTCAGACGCGCGGCGGCCTCGCAGATGGGGAAGGCTCCCGCCCGCCCGCCCGCCAGCAGGATCAATGGGAAGAGTGTTTACCTCCGCAGACCGCATCCTTCCTCTCCCGCGCCGCTCTCCACCGCCCGCCCGCCCTCCCGCCCGCCGCCGTGCATCTGTTGCGCAAACACTCAACCCCCAACGACCGCTTAACGCCGAGCCGCCGCCGCGCCCTTCCCAGGAGCCTCGGCAAACAAAGAAATTAGAATAATTCAGCCCAGACGACTCGGGAGCCGGCTGCCTCTCCCGTAAGCTCCCGCCCCCCCCCCCTGCCCGCGCATCTCGTTCCGCCACATCCAGTAGACTTTAATTAAAAGGGTTCGATCCCCCGCCGAGCGCCCGCTCCCGGTGATCGTACGCTCGCGCAGGTGCAGAGTGTGAGACGCGAGGTGAAGCACGCCGCGCTGCGCGCGCGCACAGGTGAGCCCGGGAACGGCTCGACTCCCGAACGGAAGGACCCGGCGACGGCTGCCCAACGCGGCGCCTCGCCGTCAGGCGGGTTGCCGGTACTCACCCGTTCAATTTCGGATTTCTCGGAACCCTTATTCCTGCGACCGCAGAGTTCAAAGGTCGGTCTGATCCGCGGCGTTTCGCATTTGTCACCGCGGCGATGCGTCATTCTGACGGTCGAGACTGCATCTGTGATCCTCTAGTTAAAGTCCCGGCTGTCTGCAGATGCTCTGACCGCAAATGGAGGGATTTGGTTTTGGATCGTATGCTAATTGCTTTACTGCGTCTTGCATAACTGAACTCTGGTCTTAATTTCCACACCAGCACTGAGAGCATCGTCAAATCTGGATTGATGAAATTCAGCTGGGGCGTTTTGTGATCTTCTAGCATATCGAAATGTGGATTTTTCCACTCCAGGGTATATTTTATTTTCAAGTAACTGTAAGGTAATATATATCATTTTCACCAATATTTTTATAACGGAATGCTTAATATTTCTTTGGCCTATAACGGATACGGTGCGAAGCTCGTGCAGGGCCTGTGAGAGTGACGTTTGGTGTTCACCCTTCATTAGAGGCTTAATCCTGACTAACGCGGTGCAGTATTCCGCACGGTGTCCGTTGGGGTTTTCCCAGCTGGAGTTGATTACGGGGTGAACCAGAGCGCGCCCCGACAGGACACTCGATCCGCGGCGTTTCTGGCGACCCGACCGCACTGCCCCCTGTCAGAGCCCCGTGGACAGATTTCGAGAGGGACCGCAGAACCGCAAGCGCACCTCCGCGCCCAACCGTCCCCCTCCTCACTGTGTCCTGGGGCTCCTGTTAAAACCGTCACTTTTCCATGCACGAAACGCAGCGTATTCAGCCCTATCACTCGTAGAGATTGTGCTGGGGCGGCACGTAAAGCAAAGCTTCTAATTCTTGTAGTTTATCGTTACGCTCTACTAGCAAATTAAAGCAGCCATATTTCAGCTTTTGCGCTGAAATAAACACATTTTTCCTTCTGATAAACATGAGGTTAATATGTTTGTCGCTTGCACATCTGCAACAAACATCAGAAAATTTGTGTCCTCTTTCGTTCTATTTATGTTTGTAAAATGAAAAAAAAAATTTATGTTTTAGAAATAATTTATATTTTAATGTTTAATAATTCGAACAGGCTAGCTAGCTAGATATAGTGCCATTTTTTCCTTCTATTAAACATTCAGTTAACACATTTGTTTGTATTGATCAGAACAAGCTAGCCAGCTAGCTTCTTTCCTTCTGTTCCTTTCCTTAAGTTTATCGCTCCTGTGCTGTCAAATATGGGTGTTTCAGAATAACGCTACAGAACCTAGAAGCGTTGTACCATTGTTAGTCGTTCTTAACTGACATTTCTCAGCTGACAGAAATGGTGCTATACTACTATATTTAAACTGCTGGGTTGGCACTGGGCCAATGGTACAGAGCTAAAAATAGGCCCAATACCCAGCCGGATCACAGCGTACCTTCGGGCCCCGTCTGGTTCAGGTCAGGGCGCAGACCTCTTGCGGGAGCAGGGTAGCACAGCGGCGGGACAGGGCAGTTGGGTTGTAAGAGCTGTAATTTAGCCTCATACACACAGAGGCCAGGAGGCCGGCCAAAGGGAGGGTCCATATCTTTGGCGTCCAGGCTGAAAGCCATGACCCTTCACCAAGGGCCCCATAACCCCAGCAGTGTTCCTTTTCATTTAGGACCACGAATCAATGGTTGCTTTCCAGCTTCTAACCCCCAATCCTGGTCTTGGAGAGCTGCAGGGTCTGCTGGTTTTCATTTTTACTCTGTGCTTAGTTAATCAATTAAAGCAGTTGTACACACCATTAACTTGCCTCACCTGGTTTCTCGTGTCATTTACAATTAAAAAAAGACCCAATAGCTATTTAAGACAGGCGTTGGAGACCCGTTCTGTAGACACTGTTCCTGCAGTCTTCAGCATTGCTACACACACAGGCCTCTCTGAGGCCTAATCCAGCACCAGCCCCCAGTTCTTTGTTGAATTAGAAACGTCAGTCTACACTCTGATGTTAACAAAGTCACGAAAGCTGGTTCTGTAGGTACCGATCTGTACAATTCAGAAACGAAATCCCATCAGATGTCTTCCTCGTACGCGCTCTTGTTACCAGGTAACACCGGGATGATTACACTATTCTTTTTTTCTCCTTCTCCGGCGCGGTATAGCCACTCTGGGCTGTACGGTCTCACTGTCTACGGCTCCGGCGCGGCAATCGAGGCTGAATTGCGGGCCCGGGCGGGAGCGCGTCCTTTCATGTCATTGTTGTTCGCCGGCGGGCATCGCTGGGCTGGGCGCCGCAGCGCGCCGCGCACCTGAGAGGGGGGGGGGGGGGGCGGCCCTTTCATGCCGGGTCTGGAGCGAAGCGTGACCGCCGGCGGACCGGGGGAGACGCGCTCTAATAGCGCCGCAGCCCCCCGCCGAACTCTGTGTTCCCGAGCCGGGCCGCGCCGTTCCGAAGGCCTCCGCAATCATCGCTGACAAGCCCACAATGCATCAAAGGGACCCGCGTATGCCTCGGCGCGCGAGCGGCCATTACGGCGCTCCGGACGCGGGGACGAGACTCCGCCAGCGCTGCCGAGAGGATTCACTTCTATCATTTCCATTCTCCGTTCCTCCCCTCCCTCCCGTCCATTCTTCCTCGCAGAGGGGTTGGGGTTTTAAAAGCTGCAGAAGAGGTAATGGATTTGAGGCAGCGTACGGCTGTCTCTCGCTCTCTCTCTCTCTCTCTCTCTCTCTCTCTCTCTCTGTCTCTCTCGTCTCTCTCTCTCTCTCTCTCTCTCTCTCTCTCTCTCTCTCTCTCTCTCTCTCTCTCTCTGTCTCTCTCTCTCTCTCTCTCTCCCTCTCTCTCTCTCTCTCTCTCTCTCTCTCTCTCTCTCTCTCTCCTCTCTCTCTCTCTCTCTCTCTCTCTCTCTCTCTCTCTGTCTCTCTCTCTCTCTCTCTCTCTCTCTCTCTCTCTCTCTCTCTCTCTCTCTCTCTCTCTCTCTCTCTCTCTCTCTCTCTCTCTCTCTCTCCCCCCCCCCCCCTCTCTCTCTCTCTCTCTGAAGAGTGGTAGATCCGTCTGCACTGCGGATTGAAACCCAGTGAGACGCGGCACCCCCGGATTACCGGACGCGCCGCTGATTCACTTCACCGCGGTGTTACGCGCCTTGCCGCGGGGGACCCCGCCGGGCCTTTCCCGCCGGAACTCCGAATCCGTCCCCCCCGTCCGCGGCTCCGCTTCCCGCGACGAAAAGGAATCGATTCAGAACGGAGGACGTACTTCGCGAGAAGGCCCAACCGCGTTTTTCGTTCAAAGTTGTGCGCGCAGGAGCGCAGCGCAGAGGCGTGGCCTAACGCGGAAGCGTGGCGGTTTTTTGACGGCCTCGAGCGTCCTGTCGGCTAACGCCGAGCCTCCCGCGGCGGCTCAGCACAGAGCGTCAGCACCGCGGTGGAGCTTCAGTCTCCCGCCGAGGATACAGACCCTAATGGGCGCGTTAAGGCATCCTCTTCAGCCTTCCCCGCTGTGAGTGACCCTGTGACACACTCGAGAGGACGTCTCCATGCCCCCCCCACGCGTCTTCATCCCGCACTCCTCCTCCTCCTGCGCAGGCTTCCTTTCAGGTGTTTCCTCTTAAGTGCTCCTCAGCCGAGCCGTGGAATGGAGGCCCTTGCGTATCTCCCAAGTCCTGATTCCAAGTGCGCGGCTCTCGAAGAAGAGGACGCCGCCTCTCCAGCCGCCGGCGTTAATGGGGCCGTCGCCGGGCGCGTCCTCGCCTCCTCGCGTTAAGCACCGTTGGGCTCGGCGCCCGTGTGGAGGCGCTCACGGCTGTGCGCGGCCCTCGAGAGGACCCGTCGCGCCTCTGATTGGTAGCAGGACGCCGAGGGGTGCTTTGCCGTTTCCGAAAGCAGCCGCCTCTTAAGGGTCACTCTCCACGTTCAGCCCGCCTGCCCTCGTTTTGCTATCGTCGAGTTAGCGCGTAGCGTCGTTTCGTCCAAGCGCTTCCGACATACCTTGCGAACAGTGTGTCTCTTTTGTGAAAATGATTCTGGTTATATAGAAGCATTATGTGCAAAATATTACAGATGTAGTCAACAGCAGTGCCTGGCCAAGTAGACATTATAACACAGAAGCACCTGAATGTTATCGAGGAAATAAAATGTCTCTTAAAGAGCTTTTGTATTGGTGCCAGGTGCCACCTTTTGTAATTCCCATCTCAGATGAAGTCATGGTTGCCAGTAAAATGTTTTTCAACAGATTCAATGGAATTTGGGTGTGGGAATCTGGGTGTGGGATTCATTGGGAATTTGGGTGTCATTGTACATGACGAGTCACGTGACCTAGTAGGAAATGTATTGGATAGTAATGTTGGAACTTATTATATTATATTATATTATAACTTATTATACTCATTATATTGCGGCTGTTAGCGTCAGGGTATTCAGGCCTCGTTCATTCTGGTGCTTAATCAGAGTCACAAGGATAGCAGCTATTCTGTCCAATGAGTGACAGGCTTCTCTCAGCCCTGCTAAAGCTACACCGGCAAAAACGCCCGAGACCTTTCAGCAGGCGTCAGGAGAGAAACTTAAAGGCAGCTCTAAATTGCTCGCAAACTTAAAAATAAATATATATTAAAAAACACACATTTTCCCTCCTCCCATCTGAGAGATGTGTGGAGCAGCTCCTCTGCAGCGCCGGGCCCTGTGGGAGGCGGCTTACTCTGCAGAATTCCGGCGTTTACGGGCGAGCCGGCCTTTAATGTCCGCCCCGTCCCCACAAGAGAGGCTGCTTCTGGGGAGCGGCGCTTCTCTGGCGGCCCCCGTCCCGCCCCGCGGGCGACGCCGCATCGCTAAACTCAGCAACCTCTCCGTGATGGCCCCGCGCGCTCTCGCTAAACCAGATGTGCACAGCCTCGGGGAAAAAAAGAAGAAGAAGAAGAAAAAAAACGGTCCGGGGTTCGGGGCGTGGAACCCGTTCCCCCGTCCAAAATTCTGCCAGGAAGGCTTCTCGGGCTCGGGCTCCTCGGCTCGCCTGCTCTCCCCGGACGGGGGGGTTTTGCGTTTCCTGCGTTTTGCGAAAGGTCAAGGATTCATAACCGCCTGCAGTCGCTCTTGAATATTAATGAGGGACCGCGGTGAGAATGTATCAATAGGTCAGGGGTTATCGGCTGAAAGCATGCGGGTAGACCTAATGTGATTAAGAATGCACATTACGTCCAGGTTTGTCAATAAGCAGAGATAAATACTGGCATGACCGCGCTCTAAAAGAAAGAGGAACCCTGCACCGGGGAGGGGGGGTGATGGGGGGGGGAGGGTGATTGGGGGGGTGAGCAGTGGTAATGTAATCAGCCCATTTCTTCCTGTAGTCGTCAGATCGAGTCATTCACATTTAAAATGAGACTTTAGTGGAAGGGCTCTCCTTCAGACAGTTCTCAGCATTAATCTGGCTCCCATTAGAATCTAATAGGCTGCACAATAAATAATTAAATTCTTCTCGAAACTTTGAGAGCAAAAAGCAGTTCGGGAAAAGCCTGCCTTGCGAGGTTGGCTCCGGGTAGTTTTTTTTTTTGAGTCGAAACAGCCTCTCTCGCTCCGGGTATCAGGTTCCACTGGAATAAAGCCCCGCGCACGTCTCTCCTCCTTCTCCCCTGTTCCCCTTCTTTTTTTTCTTCTTTTTTTTTTAAACAGATCACTAGATCAGAAATGTGAAATGAATTACCTGTCAGCGTGCATTTGGCCGCTCGGCTCTCTCTCCGGACCGGTTTAATCCAATATGCCGGCGAGCGGATTTTTTATCTTTGATGATCGCTATCTGTCCGCGCCGCGCGCTTCATCAGCGGACCAGGTGATGACAGCGGCGCGCGCGCGGAGCCCCTCTGCGCCTGCGCTATGGAAGTAACGCCGCGTGTGCAGCCGCCTGTTTCGCCGCGTTCCGCCTGTAACGTGCTCCTTGGGCCGCGTGTGGTAACGTCGCCGACTACACACATGTAACACACGCGGTTTATGTGGTGTGAATTCCTTATACGTGCGTCGCTTGTGCTGCGCGCCTGCCGTTTGCGTGCTGCGTATGTGCATATACAGCATGTGCTTCGAACGCGTATGTGCGGTGCCGGTCCTGTGCGGCGCTGCGTGTTTACGTACGCGCGGAAGGTGCGGAGGTCCTTGCGCGTGAGCCCGAGGGCCGCGAGGCTGCGGTCTCCGGCCGGCTCCTGGCCGCCGCGGGTCTCCCCGGGAAGCGGCCGCGGCCCTCGCGGGAGAAGCTCGTTAGCTGGCCGCGCGCCGCACGCCGGCCGGAGGTGGATGGCTGCGCACACAATTAAGCGGGAGCGCCTGATTAGATTAGCGAGTGATTAGATTATGTCCCGCTCTCCCCGCGCCTTGGCGCTCAATGCCCCGGCGATGCACGCTAAATGCTAACAGGTGGCGTTCGTGTCCACCTGCGCTCTTCCCCGCCCACGCGCGAGCGTAACCACGGCGCGGGGGAGGAGGGGTTAAGCGCCTCTGCTCGTTAACCCCGGGGTTGCTGGGTGGATTTCCAGATGAGGCATGGCTATTCTTCTCTGTTGCAAGGCATGCGAGTTGTTTCCATAAATGGCTGCCTGTGTAGAGACACAATCGTGGTATATTTAAAAAGTAAGCCTCAGATAATGTTGTATATTATGTCAAAGTGACTAAATAAGCATACGTTTTCCAAAAAACGGCGCTCAGGAGGATGGGTATATTGAGGGTGTAATATGAGGAGCAGGATTTAACTGTGATTGACAGCCGACGGGTTTGCACTGTGGCTGTGGTTTGTTGTTCATTGGCTGATCTCCCGGAGCCCTGTGCGGAAGCAATATTTTGCCATCGTTGAAAAGAAAAAGATGCGAGCAGTGAACACGACCTCTGTGAGACCTCCAGCTCGGTGCGCTGATGCGGGCGGGGGGGGGGGGCGGGCGGACCGGCGGGTAACGGATGGCGGGAGAGCGAATGTCATAACGCTGCCCCTCAGCCAAGCAGCCTTTTGGCGACAAAACATTCAGCTACTTTCCAAAATGATTTTCTGGAACATTCTGCCATTCTGTTCATTTAAAGGTGAGTCGTGTGCCTACCCTTGTTTACTCGTACATTTGGGTTTTGTCTACCATTATTACTAGTAAGCAACTACCATTGCCATTAATTCGTTTTTCTGGATTTTATTATTTTATTGCAAGAGAAGGCATTTCTTTTTTGAAAGAGACCTAGTTGGCATCACACGTACAGTGCATTGCAGATGGATTACGAGCTGTACTATTTCTGCTCTGATGGGATGTAATTATCTGCACTGGGGCTAACCAGGGAAATAAGTTTCCGCAGTGATTTCAGCTTGGACCTCTGCAGCTTCGCTACTTTATTTTTTGAAGTTTTGGCATCGCCTGAGTGTGCAGCGCCTTCTGAGGAGATGAAGCTGAACCGTAGCCCAGTGACACTAATGCCCCATCTTGGCAAATATCCCTTTAAAATAGGAAGACTCAGATGAGTTGGATTTCAGTCTGAAAATGGCTCTACTCAGCAGACATTTGTGCAACACATGCAGAGGTGGACAATCCAGGTTCAGAAAGTAAAAGTTCATCCCAGGATTTTGTTCCAGTCACCTGGATTTGCTAATGAGCACCATTCTTCAGCCAGGAGGTAGAGCTGAATCAGCTGGCTGAGTTCAGGGGTGGATGAAATACATGGCAGGACTTTTACTTTCTGACCCATGGAATGTCCACCTCTGAACACATGTGAAAAGGGCCAACGGCTAGTGAAAGGTACACTATATGACCTAAAGTATCTGGACGCACCTTGGCCTGTGGCTGATTTTCATGGTTTGGGCTAGGCCCCTTTGTTCCAGTGAAGGCAAATCTTAATGCTACAGCGTACAATCACATTCTAGATGATTCTGTGCTTCCCCAACAGTTTGGGGAAGGCCCTTTCCTGTTTGAGCATGACAGTGCCCCCGGGCACATGGCAAGGTTAATCTAGAAATGGTTTTGTCGAGAACGGTGTGGAAGAACTTGACTGGCCTGCGCAGAGACCTAACCTCAACCCCAACTGTGAGCCAGGCCTAATACCCCAATCAGTGCCCGACCTCACTAATGCACTTCTGACTGAATGGGCTAAAATTCCTGTAGCAATGCTCCAACATCTTGTATAAAGCCTTCCCAGAAGAGTGGAGGTTGTTATAGCAGCAAAGGGCGGACAAACTTCATATTAATGGCCATAATATTGGATGAGATGTTGGATGTCAGGTGTCCACATACCTTTGGCCATGCAGTGTAACATTTTCGATCGGTATTCTCGGTTTTACGCGTATGCTGATATTCTTAGATGTTCGTTTAACAAATGCACATGAAAGACTTCTGAATACTTTCATCTTCAATCAGGTACAAGAAGCACTCTAAATACACATCCCTAAGGTGTGGGCATATACCTTCTCTCATGAGAGAATCTTTTTTCCCCTACATGCTGAATTTACAGCAGATATCACACAGCAGAATGACTGTTAACTGTGGTGTGCCTGCAGTCTTCCTCTGATGATGTCATTGTGCTGAAGAGTCTTTTCTGAGTGGGCATCCAGAGAGTGAGTGCCTGAATGAACGAAAGAATGAATAAAAAGATGAAGGCGCTCCTCTCGCCAGGCGACCCCAGTGAAACGGTGTGGCCTTGAAGTTGTTTTGTTACCTGCTGCTCCGGGATCCGTTGACAATCGAATGTATGTGGAAGATAATCCATAAATCCATTCCTCTGCAAAGCCCCTAATTCAATCTCGGGCCAGGCCGATAATCGATGGTCGTGGAGGCCACTAAGCAGGTTTCGCCGCATAGCAGCATCCCGTTGAGACGCCGGCCTTAGCAACGGTTTTATCGTTCATTTGCTTCACCCCCCCCCCACACACACACACACACACACACAGCGGACTTCCACTCTGCCTTTTCTCCTATGTCCTCATCCTCTCACTTTCCTGGCCATTTGTTTGTGCCTGTGTGATGTAACTCAGCGATGCTCTCTGTACTGCATGGTCCTCTCAAAGGAGCAAAACAGTGTGAATGGAATATGATTGTCGATTATGTTACCACTCGTTTTGTGCATACTACAATACTTGTCTGACCTTGCATTTATGCACTGTCTATCCACGTGTGGTAAACTTGTAGTTGTGTGTATTGCTGTGCTCTGATCACTCTAGTTATGTATAGTAACTCTAATAACTCTGTATCTATGTATCTTGTGTTGTTTGTTGAAGATCTGTGGCATGTCTTTAGTGTGTATGTATTACACAGCTATTGCAATCTTGTTGTGTCAGTTGTAGTGCAGTGTTCACGCTGTAGTAGTGTGTGCTGAAGTGCTGTTGTAACTCTAGATTGAGTGTGCGTTGCTGTAGTAACCTTGTTGCCGTCTCCTTGCCTTCAGGGTGCCTGGCATCACCATCGCCACCGACATCATCTGTGGCTTCCCGGGAGAGACGGACGCTGACTTCCAGGGGACGCTGGGGCTGGTGGAGCAGTACCGCTTCCCCAGCCTCTTCATCAACCAGTTCTACCCCCGGCCCGGCACCCCCGCCGCCAAGTGTGAGCAGGTCCCCGCCCACGTGGTGAGACTCCGCCCCCCTCTGCCTCCTGAAGCAGTGTGTGTGTGTGTGCATGTGCGTGTGTGAGAGTGTGTGTGTGTGTGCGTGTGCGAGTGAGAGTGTGTGTGTGGTCTGTTGTTCTTGATGGCTAGATAGAATGCTGTCTGTGTTTGCCTTTGTGTTATTGCTTGTGTGTCTGGCTTATTGAAAATGTTGCTGTTTGTGTGTGCAGGTGTGTGTGTGTGTGTGTGTGTGTTTGTATGTATGTGTGTGTGTGTGTAAGTGTGTGTGCGTCCGCAGGTTGGTGTGTAGTGATTATATACTGTAAGCTTACAGGGGCTACTTTGACTGATTATGTTGCGGATCTTGATCTAATCCCCAGATCTCTCCAGTGATTTGCTCCACTTATTTCAGCCCTTTTAATGGGTAGGCAGATAGACAGAATAAATGAATGGATGGATGGGTAGATAAATGTAAGTAATGATACCTGGGTTCCCCAGCTATGAGACCTAGTTCAGTCTGCTGGTGCTTTGTAGTAGAGTCAGGCTGGGTAAGTGCATGTCAAGGTGCTCAGTAACTGACCGTCAGGTGCGGTACATGTTCAGGCAGTGCCCTGTACTGGAGATGTTAGGTAAGCGTGTTAAGCAGCTGCCCCGCGCTCCGCCTCCGTGTGATTTCGGGCTTGGCGGAGTCGCCCCTCTGCGGAGCCCAAAGCGGCCTGAAGCAGGGCCTGGTTGCGCTGCCCTCGGTCATGTGTCTCGCACCTGCCTGCTCCTCTCGCCATCTTCGCGGCAGACGCGCAGGAACAGGCCCCGCCGGGCTTTCCCCCGGAACTTCCGGAAGGAACTGCGGAGGGAGACGGTAACGATCGAGCTCCCGCGCCGTCCGGCAAACCGGCCTGGCTGCCTTTGGCGAAGGCAAAGTGGTTTTGGTTAACTTTTTACCTTTGTTTATCCAGAGACGGTACTCGGGTTGTAACAAGGCTTCTAACGGTGTAGTCTTATGGGCAGTCTGAGCCAAAGACGGCATCATCAATTTAACCAGTGGTCCTGCCTCTTTATTCACGTGTTCACATGTGCATGAGCCCATGGGTGCCGTGACCACACAGATAAATGTAGTTCAGTTGCAAGATTCAAGACACTCTGAAAACACTAAGTAAGGACTCAGGAGTTTTTCTATACAATAAGAGTACGTTTCAAAAATCAGTTGTCATAGTCTTTGTATTTTAGTTGAAAAAAGATTTATCTGTTAAAAAATAATGAAATCAAAAATTAAATAAAAACATTTCATATACTGCACACTGGTGACGTACAGTTCATTGTAACTGGTTAGCCGGCTTCCGTGCGTGCATGTGACTGCTTGGCTTGTGTTTTAAAATGTGCACAAGCACATCCCGCAATGTGGTAATACCATAAAATATTTTCTACTTAAGCGCGTGCTGAATTTGGTTTCCGTATTCTTTTGAATGAAGTGGGTGAGGCTTCTTCATCAGAATCGTGTGAATCATGCTGTTGCGAAGCTTTTCGCCTGTCCAAACGATCCGTTCCTCGTCCTCGAGCGAAAAGGCGAGCCGAACGAACAGAAGTCAACCGTCGAACGCGACGACCGTTTTCGCTAGCGCTGAGCAGCCTGGCGTTCGCTCGTGCGTCTGCGCGTTCGTGTCCCCGAGCGTTCGAACGCCGTTAAGAAACGACACGTGGAAATTTTGCCTGTCAACAGAGAGGGGGGGAAAAAAAGCAAAAAAAAAATAAAAAAACCTGTTCCATTTCTGTCAAGATTTCCTCTGAACACAGCCCTGCATGAGTTACAGCTTCTCGAGGATTAGCACCTTCAAAGACACTGTATTTCTCTTCTGCCGTGTATCAGAAGCAGAAATTTGCGGTAATTAATATGCACTCCTTCCCCCAGACTTTAGAGTGGATTACTTGAAACCAGAAATGATTTCCGTTTTTATCTCCTCTTTGAAGGAACTGAATCATTTGCTTTCTTTTTCCGAAGAAAAAAAAAGATGATATTTACTAGTTGTCCAATATTTGAACGGGAGAGCGGCTTTTATTCCTTGAACGGGTTTTACGCCGCTGATCCAGACAGTGGAGACGCTGCCTGTCTCGGAAAACCGGATCTGATGCAATAGCGGTAATATTTCAGCCAATAACGGACCTGCTCTCAACGTGTCAACGTTCTTTTGAAGACACCGTTTTGTTTTGTGCGCGTCAGAAAACCGCTTGTTGCGGAGGCACTTCCTTTCTCCGTATTTTACCCAGAAGTGCCTTCTGTTTGTGAGGTGCGTTTGTACGGGTGTGTTCCCTGTGAGATTAGGAAGGATTACAACAGGACCGCAGATCCGTGTCTTAGCGACGGAGGACAGGGGCGCGACGGCAGGCGGAATTCATACTCGTTAGCGCTCATGCTCGCGGTTGCCGTGCTCGTGGAGAAAGGTGGAGGAGCTGCCGCCTGAGGGAGTCCGTA
Source organism: Anguilla japonica (assembly GCA_025169545.1). Taxonomy (NCBI): domain Eukaryota; kingdom Metazoa; phylum Chordata; class Actinopteri; order Anguilliformes; family Anguillidae; genus Anguilla; species Anguilla japonica. Next base: position 45,927,033 of record CM045883.1, on the reverse strand, counting down.
TTATTCCCCTGAAGGCCTTTTCACGAGAGGGAGGCGCGGCGGGAACAATGGGAAGGCCACTCGCCGCGGAGGGCTGCCGCGGCGTCTGGTGTGGACCGGCCGCCGGGCGCGAGCCTTCGCCCTGGCAACGGGTTCCTAGCGATAGCGCGCGCGGTCTGCGCTTGGTCGTCTGCGGGGCGTGTCTAAACGCACCCCCTTGGCGTTTGTTGAAAAATCCTCGGGCTCTTTCGCTGAAAATGAGGTCCAGGAAGTTAGGCACCTCAGATAATTTGTGAAACGGTTTCATAATGTTTTTGAAAAAAGTGAGGGCGCCCTCGATTGGGTGGCCAACTCTTACCCCATATATAAATTGGCCCCATGCGCCCGGGGGTTTGAGTCCCCTCCATGGGACTTTGTGTACTGTGATCTCATCTCAGTTTGTAACCCTCTCTACTTTTCATCTTTCTGGGGCTGCGGGATTTCCTTGTAAAAAAAGGTACATATTTCCCTTCATATGTAAACTGTACAGCATAAGGAAAAAATTGTGTGTGCATGAAGGCTAGTGAGTCATAAGCCATTCGTTTGTTTGGAAAATGTCCGTGGATACGAAATCTCCCTTCCTGACCGTTTGTGTGTATGTGTGTTTGTGTGTGTGCGCGCGCGTGTGCCTGTGCGTGTGTGTGCGAGTGTGTGTGCAAGAGTGTGCGAGAGTGTGTGTGTGTGTGCTTGTGCATGTGTGTGTGCACCTGTGTGTGAGTGTGTGTGCCAGTGCGCGTGTGTTTGTGCACCTGTGTGCCAGTGCGCGTGTGTGTGTGCGCCTGTGTGTGTGTGTGTGTTTTGCATATGATGAGTTCTAAGGTATCCCAGCGATCAACGTCACATGTCAAAGAAAGCTTTCAGAGCCGAACGGAAGCGGAGAGGCCGTGCGAGACTTGACACTCTCCATCTTTATTACCTGGTAACAGCAGGGACCCGGCTGATGAACGCGTGGAGGCTCTGCCGTGTAAATTACTCTTCATTGTGTAATGCAGCTGCTGACAGATGTCCCACAGATGTGACTGCATTATGAAATTTCCTAAAGATTGGACCCAACTGAAACAATTAGGGAGACTAATGAAGCTAAAACTATTAGAGGAAGACTCTGCGTTGTGCGCAAGCCTCCGGAGACCCTACCTGCCTCTATTCATCATCGGCGTATCGGCAACTCTCCCCGTTCTTCGTACCATCTTTTTTGAAACGGCGCGCGAAAGCGACAGCGTTATTTCGCCGGGCCCAAAGTACAATTAAGTCCTCCGTCGCGGCGGTTCGTTAATGTCAGGCGCCGCGGTGAGAGTCCCCCCCCCCCCGCTCCGGTTCCGCAGATTATTCTGCCTTTCGCCTCCCCTGAGCCTCAGCGCTCTGGCGGGTGTCTTTTCACATTCAGCCTGTGAATACATCACTCCCCCCTTTCTGTCAAACCTGCGGGAGCGCCCGCAGCAGGAACGCGCATCTCCCGCTCGTACGTTTTTTTTTCCCCGAGACCATTCCAAAATACACCTTTTACGTGCTGATGTCTTTGCGCAAGTTTTTTTTTTTGGAGTTTTGTTTTGGACGGTTCCTCCCTCCCCTTTTCTTTCCTGGGTTTGGGAAAGACCTCCGTGCGACCGACTCGTGACCGTGCGGATGACACGCGTTACGCTTCTCAGATCACGACTCCAAACTTTGGATGTCTTCACTGAAAAAAAAATTCACCCCTCTAATATTAACTATACTCAAAGTAAGGAAATGGGTCAAGGGTTTTGAATTTCTGCGGTGGAGGATTTGAATTTATTTCCCCGTTGCAGCTTGTTGGCAGTTACTGCACCGGAATTTTCCATTAGTGCTTGCATTCGTTATGAACTCGGAGGTCAGTGGCTGATAAATTTTTGATGACACTTCTTGCCCTGGCAGCAGAAGGGTGTTGATTTTGGCCCCGGTGTGCGTTGGGCGCGTCTGAAGCTCTGCTGCGGGACCGTGGCAGCTGCTGCCGGCGCTAGCGTAGCCTCCCGCGCGCTCCCAGGTGTTTAAATAGGCTGGTTTGCCGTGCTGGTGAAGGCGTAGCGTGTTTAACTCCCTGACATCACAGCCCCTGTGCCGTTCGCAGCGCGGCTCTGAGGCGGTTGTGCTTCCCCGGTGAAATTCCTCAGCTCGCTCGCTGAACTCCGCATCACCCTGTCCTCCAGGGCCTGGGGGGGGGGGGGGGGGGGGGGGGGGGGGGGGGGGGCTGTGGATGATCAGAGGCGAGCGAGAGGGGGGTGGCGGGGTGGGGGGAGCGGGGTTGGGGGTGGAGGGGGGGGGGGGGGGGGCTGGGGGGGGGAAAGCGAGCGCTTTGTAGTGGTCTTCGGGGCTTTCTCCAGCCGGCCGGCGCACCTGTGGCACGGCCCGGACTGCTGCCACGTGCTCCCCCCTCCTTCCCCCCAGTGCCGAGCCGAGAGCCCCGGGTAACGCCTCCACGGTCAGGCCCAAGCCAGGCTCCACGCTGGGGACCAGAGAAACGAGGGAGTCCATGGTGGGGGGGGGGTGGCAGTGCTTGAGTTTCGGGACGCCGATGACATCTCCGTTGTCGGCTCGGTGATGAATGAGCCGCCGGGACTAGCTGGCGGTTTCCAGCGCAGTGTTGAGGGAGTCCAGTGAGCGGTGTTTTGAGGGGAGCGTCTGCAGGTCTTCCGGAAGGTTCCTGTGTAATTGCTCCCCCATGACAGAGCGCTAGCATGTGGAGCACACTCTCTCCTGTCCTCCGTAATATTTAATGCTTAGCGAATTTTACTTTGGTGCATGGTGTGTTGATGCTCTGTGTATTATTAATAATCAACTAATTTAAGAACCCAGATTAATTGGGACGATTGCTGGACCAGAGTTTACCTGTATTGTGCTGGCGCCATGTTGGATCGGCGATGGAACAGAAGCCGGGGTCCTTCAGTTTTAGCGATCCTGTTTTCCTTTAGTGTTAGCCTCCTGTTGCAGGCCCCATTATTAGCCTGCAGTAGAAATGTATCGCAAATGGATGGAACCACCCTTATTTTGGGAGTTCTATCCATTTGAGATATATTTCTACTGGGAATATTTCTATCTATGAATTACCTGACAGTTGGATTAACAAATCTGAAAATAAACTCACAATCCTCTAGACAGAAGACACCATCCTTTTCCCGTCACTTGTTAGTAGAAAATGTTCCTTTCTTGGCCCTCATACAGATCTTCTTTAACTTGATCCTTTTCATCTTGAAAGCTCGGTCACCTGGCTAACTAGCTAGCTCGCCTGACCAGCGGCGCGTTTCCCCGTTTGGAAAGACCCGGCTCTCCTTTCTGCTTTACCTCCATCCAGTCGTGCGGTCTCACATCTGCGGCAGAGCCCGATGGGACGAGCGCCAAATCAAACCGGACTGCGCACCGCCATCTGAGACTTGGTAGCGGTGCGCTCTCGTGGGTTAAGACCCCGGCATCCTTTAAAGCTTCGCAGGCTCTATTCCCAGACTCTACCTTTTAGTAGGCATTACTGCAGTAAATACCCAAACATATCAATGGATGCTACTTGAAAGAAAACACACATCTGTGGAAGTTCTAGATACGGCAAAATCTGATCTATTACTTATGACATCAATTACTTGCTTAGGAGACGACCCAGTGCGTGCCTTGAAAGTATGACTAATGTAGCATGGTAGGTTTCAAAACAGATTCTGCTGGAACTGGAAGTAATTGGCTTGGATCCACCAAGGTCTGACAGTTAAGAGCAGCGCCAGCAAAACATAATGCACCTTTTATGGGGTTGCATGTAACGTTTCCCATCATGCACCGAGCAGAAATAAGCGCCGTGAATAGTGCTGTGAACTGCGTCTTTCTGCATATGCAAACTTTCCAGTTGATGCGAAGCTTCTTCTTAATCTAGACCTTGAATGTATATATTGAGAGAGCTCAGCAAGGACCGTATATCTTTTATATAAATAAGAAAAAAAGTCCTTCTTCGTCTGAGCGCGTTTTATGTGTGCAGAGCGGAGTTTGCTTGTCTTTTCAGTCTGTAGTTTCTGAGAGTGTTTTCAGGCGTTTGCTTGTCTTTTCAGTCTGTAGTTTCTGAGAGTGTTTTCAGGCGTTTGCTTGTCTTTTCAGTCTGTAGTTTCTGAGAGTGTTTTCAGGCGTTTGCTTGTCTTTTCAGTCTGTAGTTTCTGAGAGTGTTTTCAGGCGTTTGCTTGTCTTTTCAGTCTGTAGTTTCTGAGAGTGTTTTCAGGCGTTTGCTTGTCTTTTCAGTCTGTAGTTTTCTGAGTGTTTTCAGGCGTTTGCTTGTCTTTTCAGTCTGTAGTTTTCTGAGTGTTTTCAGGCGTTTGCTTGTCTTTTCAGTCTGTAGTTTCTGAGTGTTTTCAGGCGTTTGCTTGTCTTTTCAGTCTGTAGTTTCTGAGTGTTTTCAGGCGTTTGCTTGTCTTTTCAGTCTGTAGTTTCTGAGTGTTTTCAGGCGTTTGCTTGTCTTTTCAGTCTGTAGTTTCTGAGAGTGTTTTCAGGCGTTTGCTTGTCTTTTCAGGCTGTAGTTTCTGAGAGTGTTTTCAGGCGTTTGCTTGTCTTTTCAGTCTGTAGTTTCTGAGAGTGTTTTCAGGCGTTTGCTTGTCTTTTCAGGTCTGTAGTTTCTGAGAGTGTTTTCAGGCGTTTGCTTGTCTTTTCAGTCTGTAGTTTCTGAGAGTGTTTTCAGGCGTTTGCTTATCTTTTCAGTCTGTAGTTTCTGAGAGTGTTTTCAGGCGTTTGCTTGTCTTTTCAGTCTGTAGTTTCTGAGAGTGTTTTCAGGCGTTTGCTTGTCTTTTCAGTCTGTAGTTTCTGAGTGTTTTCAGGCGTTTGCTTGTCTTTTCAGTCTGTAGTTTCTGAGAGTGTTTTTCAGGCGTTTGCTTATCTTTTCAGTCTGTAGTTTCTGAGAGTGTTTTCAGGCGTTTGCTTGTCTTTTCAGTCTGTAGTTTCTGAGAGTGTTTTCAGGCGTTTGCTTGTCTTTTCAGTCTGTAGTTTCTGAGAGTGTTTTCAGGCGTTTGCTTATCTTTTCAGTCTGTAGTTTCTGAGAGTGTTTTCAGGCGTTTGCTTGCCTTTTCAGTCTGTAGTTTCTGAGAGTGTTTTCAGGCGTTTGCTTGTCTTTTCAGTCTGTAGTTTCTGAGAGTGTTTTCAGTGTCGTCTAATGGCCACGGGCCCCCGGGGGCCAAACCCTCTCTCTCTCTCCAGCGGCTCGGCGGCGTACCCGGGGGCCCGCGTGTCACGCCGCGCTCGAAGGCTTGTTTTTCAGCTCGCGGGACGAGGCCATCTCTCGCGAAGGCCGTAAAGCTGTCATCGCCCCGCGCTCCAGTCAGACGCCGTCGGGCTCCGCGAGGAGGCGCGGAGAAAGCTCGCCCCTGGGGCCCACTCCTTATCTTTTTTTTTTTTTTTTTTTCTTTTTAAGAAATCCCGCTCGCGCGCGAGAGCGTTACCAAGGCGCCCCGACTCACCCCCCCCCCCCCGGCGGGAAAAAAACCGCTGTCCTCGGCGGCCGGGCTTTGACGAGGACCGCCATCTCTCGGGGAGGGCGGCGGAGACGGCGAACGGGGGGTCGTTCCAGGACGGTTTCCCTCCATTTTCCTCATCCGACTTCTGCTCGAAACCTCTGTCGAGTAGATTACTTTGTTGCGAGTGGTTCAGTCTCCCAATTTGTTCTGATTTATAAAGGAGATTTGTGACCCATGAAAAAGTTTTTAGCTCTTATCTGCTTGTTACTATCTACTACGTGTTTTGGTTCTCATTGCGTTTGTGTGTATACTCTGGTTCACTTTTTCCATGATCCGATCTGGTCTAAAAGCATTTATCCTTGTGTGTGCGTACGTGTGTGTGTGTGTGTGTGCGTGTGCGTGCGAGCACGTCCCTGCGTGAGTACTTCAGGGGGATCTTCATCGAGACGTCGTTTTTAACAATGCAAATAAAATGATTTCACCGCTTAAGAAGAATACAGTACCGCTTAACTGTTGAGCGCTGAACAATTTACTCTATAACTATTTGTGTTATATAATGCAGCCTTTCAGTGAGTAGCGGCTATTGTTCGGCACGTATGTTCGTTTGAAAGTAGGGCGCACCTCCACACGCACGGTGTGGTTTTCTCCTCTCGGGCCGAGGCTTCCGCGGGGGGCTAGGGATGGGCTGTTACCTGGCGTGGAGGCCGGAAGCTGATGTGCGGGGGATCTCCGGGTGAGCGCGGGCAGTGATGAGCGGGCGTGTGTGTGGGGTGGGAGCGGACGCTGGGTCATGTTGACCAGGCTCACCTTTCGGGCGTTCCTCTTCGCGTTCCCGCCAGAAGCAGGCGCTCGTTCGCCGCGGAGCCCCTCGCGCCTCCGTCGTATCCCAGAGTGCACTTGGCCGACTTCCCGCGATTGCGGTGAGCGTGGCGCGGCAGCCCGAGGACGCGTACCGTGAACCGGAAGCCGGTAAGGCCGTGCGAAACCGGTTTTCCCGTTCCGCGGGAATGGCGGGGGATCCTTACGGTTAGAAACGAAGTTCCCTCTCTTGGAAACGCCGGAGCTCGCCCGAGACCCCGAAGTCCTCCGCCGGTCCGGGTCGGTCTCCGAGAAGGAGGAGGGGCTCCGTGCGCGGACGAGCCCCGGCGTTCGCCCCGGAGGAGCGCGCCGTTTACCGCCGCGGCGTTTACCGCAAAACAACGCAGCGGCCAGGGCGCGGGGCCGGTTCCTCCTCCGTCGCTCCCCGGGAGGAGGCGCGCCGCCTCCTCGTCCGCCCCACTGCGGGGGGCTGCGGGAGTGCTGCTCGGAGGGATATTGCTTTCTGAGCCCCTGCTAAGAGCCGATCCAGTCACGGCTAGGCCCGCTGCGGCTGCCAGACTGGACCTGAGGGTGCCAGTCCGTGTGCAGGACGTGCTAGCTGTTAAATGTGTTTGATGGGGAGACCTCCAGATCTCCTCTATATGAGCTGCTGTTCAGTATTTGGTTCGGGGTCTGTTAACGAGAGGTTGGCTGGATTCTCGAAGGGTTGCTGGTTGAGTCCAGGATGTGGCACTGCTGTGGGTTAGGTAGCCTTAATGTTCAGGTAAATGGATCATGGAGCATATGCTAATAATGACCGTTGTCTTTGTAGCCATGTTTACAGGTGTTTGATGAGCTAATTATTTATACAGTGTAGTTTGGCAGTTCCTGAGCACAACTGAACACAGCACGGCTGGTCACGTGAACATTGTGCCACACATTAATGCAACCAAATTTTCTGGCCGAGCCGAATGCACCAGCTTCACCTGAACACAGTGTGACCGAACTAACAGAACCGAACACACTAACATAGCCAAGCACAGTGAAACGGTCCAACACGCAAGCAATCCATGGACACATCCCTCAGAAGATCATTTTTTGAACAGCCTTCATTCAGCTCACAATCCCCCTACCTCATGAAGTGAGAATGTAACACACAGCTCACAGTGTGCACAGGGCTCAGTTCCTGTCCCAGAGTCTGGGGGGTGGGGGGGGGTGGGGGGGGGGGGGGGTTGTTGCAATTCGCTTTCCCACACCAGCCAAAAAACACAGCAGATGGACAACATCGGAGGTGCGATCGTTCATCATCACCGCGGCGACAGACGCGTGCGGCGCGGGGATGTCGAAAATTGCGGCGCCGTGTTACAGAACGCCCCCCCCCCCCCGCCGATGACTCGTTCACACCCGCTTGAGCGGCGGCGCAGAGACACGGCGATCGGGCGCGGGCGCTGATCCGCCCCTGCGCTCCCTCTTAGATGCGCCGTGCCGAAAATGCGCTTTCAAAGCTCAGCGCGGTGCACAATGGAAAGGTCCCATCACTGCACCCCCCCCCCCCCCCATGAGCACAGTGGTACAAACCTTCTAATGACATTTATTCTCACGTTTCTCTGGACCCCTGTGCTGAGGGGGCAGTGCTTTTAATAAAGGGCCGTGTTGGGGAATTTGTTTGGTGTTTGGGACCTGTGAGCGATTCCCCCCCGGCAGCTGGAGCCGTGAGGTCAACGGGCGACTAAATCAACGTCAGCCAGAGGTATGAGCCGGGAGAGGGCCAGCAAGGTCACCCCCGGCACAGAGAGCAGGGGAGAGAGAGAGAGAGACAGTGAGAGTGTGAGAGTGAGAGAGAGAGTGAGAGACAGGGAGAGAGAGAGACAGTGAGAGATTGAGAGTGAGTGAGAGAGAGAGAGAGAGAGAGAGACAGTGAGAGTGTGAGAGTGAGAGAAAGAGTGAGAGACAGGGAGGGGGAGAGAGACAGCGACAGTGAGTGTGTGTGAGAGAGAGAGAGTGAGAGAGAAACAGTGAGAGACAGAGGGAGAGAGAGAGTGAGAGAGAGACAGGGGGAGATAGAGACTGAGAGTGAAAGAGACACAGGGAGAGAGTGATTGAGAGTGAGAGAGAGAGAGCAGGGGAGAGAGAGTGAGAGTGAAAGAGGGACAGGGGGAGAGAGAGTGAGACAGAGGGAGAGTGAGAGTGAGACAGAGGGGGAGAGCGTGAGTGAGAGTGAAAAAGACACAGTGGGGGAGAGAGAGAGAGAGAGAGTGAGAGAGTGAGGTCAGCACAGGGCGGTGCAGTGGAAATAAAAAGCCCTGCGCATGCTGCGTGCTGCTGTGACTGCAGCGAGCCCCATGCAGGCTATTTAGGTGTTTTTGGCAGCACAGCAGAAAGCAGGAGCGCAGGTGTCTGGGGGACCCTGCGTCCCGCGTGCCCTTGGACAACATGGGAGGGGGGCACCGCGTTTGGAAATAAAAAAGCACTTATTTAGCTTATCGAGATTATTTTCTTCTGTTCCTCGGGTGTTCCTGAGCTGGGCCAATCTCTGGCCTTCAGCCCTAATAGGCTGAAATATTGAGTCTCCCAAGGTCAGTCTGAGGTTCATCTTTTTTGATCAAATTTCTGCTACCGTACCCAGAATGAAGATATGTGATTTGAAGAAAAATAAATGTGTTCTCTTAAGGCCAGGTTGCCGGGTTATCGTCTGGCCGGCAACCTTCCTTCCAACCCTACTCTCTCCTCTCGCTCGTTCTCTCTTTTCCCGCTCTCTCTCTCTCTCTCCTCCGAACTCGGAAGGCCAGGAGGGATGAGGGCGGGATGGGGTCTGGACGATTGTCGAAATGGATGGATGCAACCGACTGAGCTCAGCCTTCCTTTCGCAGTTGTTTTTCCCAGTGTTGTTTTTTTTCCCCTCTCCCTCATCTCTTTCTCTCTCTCTCACACACACACACACACACACACACACACACACACATACACTCTCTCTCTGTCACACACACGCAGAAAAATGCTATGCTCACGCACACATATGCACACACACGCACACACGTACAGAAACGCGCATGCACACACTCTCATACATGCATGCGCGCACATGCACTCACTCACACACACACACATAAAGACACTCACACACATGCGCACACGCTCACACACATACATTCACTCACACACACACACACACACACACACGCACGCATATACACACACACATAAACACACTTTTGTGCACACACTCATGCACACACACACACATAAACACGCTTACGTGCACACACACACACACATAAACACACACACACACACGCACACACATAAACACACACACACACACACAGAGTGCTTCCACCTCTCCTTCCGCGGCCTGCTGGCCCGCTCGCCCGTGTGTTATCGAGCGAATCCTGCAGGGATCTCATTGCCGGTGTTGAGGAATCATAACCCGGGGTGCTGCGTTCATTTATCCCTGCACCTCAGCAAACACGCCGCACACTGATTAGTGCAGGTGATGGAGGGAGGGAGAGGGGGGGGGAGGGAGGGAGGGAGGGAGGGAGGGAGGGAAAGAGCTCTACCGCGATGCTGGAGCCACGATGAGAGCGGTTGCTTTCACGCGGGGGGTTGTTAGCAGGACCTGGGCATGAATTCAGCACAGTGCAGCGCCTGCCCCTCTAAAGGAGAGCAAAACAAGCCCGGTCTGTGGAGAAAAATAACTCCTTTTTGCTGGGCTTCTCTTAACCCTTAAAGCCATGGTAACCAACCCTGTTCCTGGAGATCTACCATCCTGTAGGTTTTCATTTCAACCCTAATTTGACACAGCTGACTCTACTAATTAGCAGCTGAACAAGATCTTTCGCTATTGAATGAGGTGTGCTTTGTTAGGGTTGGAGTGAAAACCTACAGGACGGTAGATCTCCAGGAGCAGGGTTGGTTACCACTGCCTTAAAGAGTAGGTTTCTTTGAATGTTTTTTAAAAATTGTGAGTCAGTGTTCTAGAACTACAACATTGATATCATTTACTGGTAGTGATCGTCACATCAGCATCAGAATGTTTAACATTCTAATCGCATATTTGTGATCGTCCGCTTTAAAGAGTAATTGCACTCACTGTTTCAGCCTGGCTCCGCCTGCCTGCACAATTTTGAAAAATGCTTCCTGTGTTGGGTGGAGTCGGTGTGTCCATCTAATTTGTATAAAGTATTTTGTATTTAAATGAATGTGTACAATGTTGCTTTGCCTGGCCCATGAAACTCAAACTCAGATCAAACTATCAAGCTTGGCACTGCAGATCAAATATTAATCAAGATTCAGAAAATACATGGTCTATTTCTCACCTCAAATAATTTTCAAAAAATATTTTAGTTGTCTGTTTAGGTGAAATATGTGAAAAAAGTTTAGGAATAGGTCGCCATGTTTCCCCAGTTTTAAAAACACTGGGGCCAAAAACGTCCACAAGCAATTGTGGACGGCAACAATTTTCCGGCTGGATATCTTGATTGACGTTTATATTACGCAGTAGTACCTCCAAAAGGGTACTCTGACATCACGATTGGGGCGGGGCTAGAGTGGAATGCAGAAAGAAAATTTCAAATGTTTCAATGAAGGCAAAATGTGCTCAAAAGTCTAATTACTCTTTCAGCTTAAATGGATAATCAGGGATTGGACTTGAGCCAGACAGTCTGTGAGTGAGCGAGGTGGAGGAGGATGTGTGGGTCGGTGGGTGGGTGGGGCTCCGTGTGGTGAAAGGGTGCAACGCAGGTTTTCAGTTGAAATTTGAAGGCTGTTTCGTGCACAGTGTGGAAAGCGCGAGAGTCGTTTCCACGACTTAAACCCCCTTAGGTGCTCAGGCCGAGAGAATGAGCGTACAAGATGGCGTCGGCTCGACGCGGCCTAATCAGTCCGGTAATTAGTGTTCTTGTAACCTTCTCGGTTTCCTCTAAGTGATTGCGTTAAGCGCCGTCATATATTAACTGGAATCTTTGGGTTTGCGTTTTATTATATTCTGAGAACGTGGAGCCTGTGGGAGGCCGTGGGGGGGCGGGAAGCGAATGCGGCCGGGGATAATGCTCTCCGTTTCTCTACCCTAATATTTGCATTAATTATCTGTTTCAGTTCAGCGTCGTGTCAGCCCGCTATAAGGTAACCTCGTTACGGTCGCCGGAGTGAAAATCCACAGCACGTGAGGTCACGGCGCTCTAAAAATTACATTAGAGCGAAGTCTGACGAGTTTATTTTTCTTCCCTTTTCCCCCAGAAAAAACAAAGGACAAAAGAGCTCTCCCAGCTGTTCCACTCGTACCACCCCTATGATCACAAGGTAAGAGGCTGCACGTTTGTATTCGCCTATTTATGCTGTCATGAAGAAAAGGTGTAATTTCTCGGCAAATCCGGCCATCCCTATGGAGAGATGGTTATGAGGCGACGCATACAGTGGTAAATGGAGCCGCGTTGGCCTCGCTGCTAAAGAGGACAGCAGTCATGGTAACCGGACCCTAAACATACCCTTGAGGAACACCATTACCGCCGCGTGTCACGCTGAACTAAATAATCGGCCAATTAGTCAGGCCCCTCAACCATGGGATGGAAATTTGAGGCCTACGGGTTTGTGTTTGCATTCTTGGTCCAGCTGATGCTACAGTAGGGACGCTGGTCAATTAGGCCTGAGGGTCATGGGCCTGAATCCAGATCAGCGCTGAGCTGCTGCTGGTCTCTCGCTTCTGCTCACGGAACAGGTTCTTGTGAAAATCCGCCCGCAATGTTTTTTTAATAATATTTTTTAGTGTGACGGTGATTAGCCGCAGTGGATAAGGGTTGCCTGGCCTGCGAGAAGGAGCTTCCCAATCCTGGCGGTTCTCCTGGGTCAAAGGTCGTGCGGTGCATTGGTTGTCTTGCTGCTCTTCCAGACAAAGCAGCGGCGGCTACGCTCTGCGCGTTCCCCGCTTACGCTTTTGCAAGTGGGCGGGCTCTTCCCCGCGAGGGAAAGCGACATGTTTAATGTACACAATTATAAATAAAAAATAAATAAATAAATAAATGAATGAAAGAAGACGGCTGGAACGGTGTCCTCCAGAAACAGGAAGCCTCGTAAGCCCTATAGCTCATTTTAATGACATCATTAAATTTTCAGCATTGGCGAGCGCTCGCGCTTCCCTCCACTTCCTGTAAAGACCGTCCTCGCTCCTGCGAGCCGTCCCGGAACCCGCTCGGCTCCGCTCGACGATTTCATAGTCCCCCAACTCCTTTTGAACTAATTACCGCTTTGCAGTGTAATCAAGGCAAATTGAATTGCCTATTAAAAAAAAAAACTGAATGAAGCTCTTTAAAAAGGTATTATAGCCCGAGAAAGATTATGGTGCTCGTGCAGAAAGAAGACTTCATTAGGGGATCCACTTTGAGCGCGGCGCAGTTTATTCAGGCGTGTGTCTGATATTTTTTTTTGCGGAGACGTTCTCCGACTCCACGCGCGCCCCCCCTGTAGACGCTCGGGGGGGGGGGGGTTCGAGAGGCCGAAGCCCTCCGCGCAGACACCCCTCGGGTCGTACAAGACCCCTGGAAATCCTAGCTGACCTCACCGGCTGGAGAGTGGAAGGTTAATCAATCGTAATGCACGCGTGGGCGTGGTCTCGGGAGCGGAGAGGAAACCTGGCGTTTCTCTTCCTGCCATTCCTTAAGACTCTTTAATTGTTTTTTCCACGTGAAGCCGATCTGAATACGAGATGGAGCGTGTGTAGGCGGCGAGGCACGCTTGTTTCGACAAAGCCTCTGTGGCATTCGCCGGCACCTCCAGCCGCGATCCGGCACACATCCAGGACGACCGCGCGACGGCAAATTCATTACCCGCAGCTTTATTATTTTATTTTTTTTATTTATCGTAAATATTATTCAGGATGAGAAAATTGATTTGTTTTTTTTTTTTTCCTCTGCTGTTTGTCTCGTGGAGAGGATGTTTGCAATTGTGCAACTACACCGTTTGTGAGCATTTCCCGTATTTTAACTTGCCATAAAAATGATAATCGCAATGGAAAAACATTAAAGTAGGAATGATTAGGTGCAGGAATTTTTTTTTTAAAATAATATGTCAAAGACCTAATGAGAGAGCTGGCGTGTTTTTGCTTCTGCGAGCTGCATTCTGGGATGTGTAAAATGTGATTCCTGCCACGCCTGTGAATAATTAATGTTCCCCTGAACCCTGATAAGAAAACGTTCACAAAAAAGAAGATATTAATACAAAGGTGCGTAAAATAGTTTGTGTCCTGCCTCCTTTTGTGAAAAGCCCTTCCCAAACCTCGTTGGGGCGTTTAGCATTACGGCTGGAGAGGTGAACATTAAATTCAGCAGCACCCCTAACCGGTGCGGTCTCTCCCCTCCACACTAAAATCAGGGAGGGAAAAAAAAAAAAACTCAGCCTCGCATCAATTATGCAGATGAGTCGTGCAAAGGCGAAAATTGCTCCCCCCCCCGATCCCCGCCCCTCTGTCCATCAGGAGCGGCGCTGGCGAAAGCGGGAGGGGGGCTGTTAAATTAGACGGCTCTGCCTGAGGACGCCGCCCCGCTGCGCCCATAACTGTGACTCATTGTTTCACAGCCGTCTAATCAGATGGGCCTCGGCAAGGGTCCTAATGACCCGCCGCTCCCCCCCCCCCCCCCCCCCCCCCTCCCCCCCCCACCCTCCCTCCCTGCTCACACGGCGAGCCGCGGCACCAGCGCCGCTAACCCAGTTAGCCTGGGTCCGATCCGCCCGGCGCGGAACGGCAGAGCCTGTAATTACGCTGGGGGGGGGGGGGGGGGGGGGGGGTCTGGAGCCAGCCGTCGCCGTGCCGACGCGAGGGCTAATGAATAAGCATTCGTTTAATAATCCCTCTTTATTGATGCGTGGGCCCGAACGCCGTCTGCTTATGATAATTCGGTATTAAGTGTTTAATATTGACATCTTCATGGGCTCCTTCTGCTTCCAACGAAGGCGCGCGGATGCGGTCCTCACATCTCCCCCGGTTCGTCTCTTCGGATGAAAGGGAGGGCAGGGACGTACAGATGCTGGTGCTTCAAAGTCAGAGTTCAAAAGTGCGCTGGCTGGCAGACGTATGCTGAAGACAGCGTGTAATGTAGTCTTTTGAGCTGTCCTCTCCTGTTGAGGATTCTCGTTCGAGGCGCAGGGGTTTTGAGCTGATTTTTGTTCTCTGCTGTCCACAGTGCTAGATAGTTTGATGATGTCATCGCAAAACAGGCTGGTGACTTATTCGGTTGTTTTTTTTTTTTTTTGGCTCAATAATTCTCTTCAGGAAACATAAAAAATTTTATATATATATTTTTTTTTTGCTTTAAACATTATTTTGACCCTGCTTTTTTGTGTGATTTTTGCTCCTTGGCAACGCGTTTGATTTTGCAACCTCAGTCAGTCTTCCGAATTAATTACCCTGAAGAAGAAGCACGAGTTCCTCCCACACACAGATCCGCGCGGAGAATGTGTTAGGAGAACAGAGACGTGCTAAGACGGCTGGCTGAGCGCTCGTGAATGTCAAAAGGGCTGAATATGTTCTCCTGGCTGATATTATCCAATTCCAGGCCTTCGCGGAGGGCAGTGGCCTCCTTCGGTTCATTTCTTCGTTTTTTCCTTTTTTTTTCTTTCGCCTTTTCATTTGAGAATTTTCTGTCCTCGCGCGGGATAACATCGTTCCATTTATTGTGCCGTTTTCCGCACGCCTGCGCGGAATTTTCCTGCGGAATCCTTTTCAGCCTCCCTCGATTCGATGCGATTTGATGCAGATCCGGGGGTTTTTTCGCCCGCCGTCTCGGAAAGGGATTTTCATTATCGGGGGCTTCCCGGTTAAATGAAAGGTCAGGTCGGCGAATGCGGCGGTCAGAGATGAACCGGAGGCGCTCGTCTCAATAAGCGCGCGAGCGAGCGAGAGAGAGAGAGGGAGAGAGTCTGTGGGCGTCCCGGGGGTTGGCGGAGGGCAGTTTCCCGCCGCTATGTAAATTCCTTAGCCTTGAACCTTCGCGATAGCTTGCTTTTTTAAAAAATTTTTTAAAATAAAGTTTCACCCTACCTAATAGCCCTTGAAGCGCCCTTTAATGACAGTTACTTCACCCGGCCTCCGTCGGCGCGCAGCGGGGGGGAAACCTGTCGGGCGCGTCTCAGCGAGCGGCGTCTCAGCGAGCGCCGTCGCGTCGGAGACGGAGAAACAGGAAGCGCACGCGGCGGCGGCTGAAATTTGCATCTAATAAAGCCAGGCCGCTCGCAGATCCGCATCGCTCGGGTAACGTCCCCTTCCCGCCGACTCCCCGGAGTCCCCGTTACCGTGGTAATTACATGAAGCAGCGTAGGTTGTCCGCGGACGTTATTGTGCACGCGTACCTCCTAATGCGAGCCCGAAGGAAGCCGCGCTATAAACACGAGCTGAGTCGACTCCTCGTGCCTCTCAGCCACATAAAAACGCATCAGATGGGGAAATCCTTATTACTCTTCTGCCATTTGCCGTTAAATGTTGTACCACAAATTAGACCCCCGAAAACATCTAAATTCCTTGTGGAAATAATTAAAGAACAATCGCAAATTGCTTTGTAAATCACATTTACGGCCATTGCGAAGGAGGTAAAATAACTGCGAGTGTGTGTGTGTGCGCCTGTGTATATACACAGTCAGAGGCCTCTTTATTAGGTACTCCTGCTTGTTAATGCAATGAGCCTGCTCCTCCAAACAGTGAATCATGTGGCTGCAAGTCAATATGTGCAACGTGCAGACATGGTGAAGAGGTTTAACTGTTGTTTAATCAAACGTTGAAATGGGCAAGACGCATGATCTTGCCCACTTTGACGATGGTATGGTTGTTTGTGCCGAACGTGGTGGTTCCAGATATGGAAGACGAATGCCCTCCTGGTATTTTATCCTGGAGTTCACAGAGAGCGGTGTGACAGATAGCAGACATCCAGTGACCGCTGTTCTGTGGCTAAGAACACCTCCTTAATGAGAGAGGTCAGAGGAGAATCCCTCAAGTTCGCAGAAAGGACACAACTGCTGAAACAGGAGCTGTTTACAACAGCGGTGTGCAGAAGAGCATTTCTGAACACAGAACATGTCGCACCTTGAAGTGGTTGGGCTACAGCAGCAGAAGACCATGCTGAGTTCCACTCCTGCTAGCTAAGAACAGGAAGATGAAGCTACAGCGGTCATGTGATCGCCAAAACTGGATGACTGAAGATTGGAAAAATGCCACGTGGTCTGACAAATCTCTGTTTCTACTGCGACATGCAGATGGTAGAGTGACAATTTGGCATAAGCAGCATGAATTCATGGATCCATCCTTTCTTGTGTCAATGGTGCAGGCTGGCGGCGGTGGTGTGAAGGTGTTGGGAATGTTTGTTAGCACACATTAGGCCCCTAATGCTCATTGACTGTCATTTGAATGCCACAACATACCTACGTATTGTTGCTGACCCATGTGTGTCTCTTCATGACTGCCTTTTTTTCAAATGGGTCCTTCCACCAGGATAATGTGCCGTGTTACAGAGCAGATATCCTCTCCAGCTGGTTCCACTTACATGACAGTGACTTCAGTTTACTCCAATGGCCTGCACAGTCCAGTAGATCACCTTTGGGATTAGGTGCAATGGGAGGTTCGCAGCATGAATCTGTAGGGACTAGTCACAAAGTTGCTTAAGTTCACTGGTCAGGCTTATTTTATACATATTGAATCAGTAGAAGTACATCACGTGTACATGTATGTGTAAGCGTTGCCAGTATTATGAAAGTTGCACCTCTCTTGCAGCATATGCCTGTGGCATATGTAATTTTGTTACCCTGATTGCCTTTCATCATGAACAGCGTTGATCATCAGAAGACTTGCTGTGAAGGTCATGGGCTAATCATACCTGTGGCCAATGTAAGCACTCAGACTCTGATCTGTGACTCAGGCTAAGCACCAGGTTACAAGTCTTATGGGAGTCTGGCCCAATGGATCAGCATGTGTCTGTTTCCTGGTCTCACACGTCCTCTCAGCTCATCCTGCAGTGGGTCAGTGGGAGGGTGTACGTGTCATGTTCTCTGTAAAGGAAGTCATTACTGCATCAGAAGCGCTAGCTCCCGCATCATCCTGCTGATCGTTCTCACATCAGGATGGACTGCAGGTAATTGGATGGTCCCACGACAGTGTAGCACCATGTAGCCCGGCTGCCATTGGCTGATTTCTGCCCTTGTAATTCTGCAGTTCCCCTGTAATGATCTTCATGTGTGGGCCATTGAGCCAGCCGTTTCCAAACAGCTCTTTGGGAATAATGATTTGCATGTTATATGCTATCCCTTTTCTAACCGGTTTCATTAGCTCTGGCAGAAATGCTAATTGAACTGTAGCTAGCTGCCCACACAGCTCTCTCCAGCGGTGTCTTAGGCAGAATAGCCATGTCTGCTGGTCTGCTGGAATACCCTCGCTTCAGGGTAAGCCCACAGGAAGTGACATCATAAATCCAGTGCTGAAACTGATGTGCAGAACTTTTGGCGTATCGTTGTGCCTGCCTGTGTCACTGGCTCACGTCTATCAAGATTGCATATCACTTTCTGACGAGCAATCCCAATCGTCGAGAGTCTGAGGCTGAATACGCAGCATCTGAATGGTGTTGTTGGTGCCTCACCTCCACAATCACCGCATTCATTAAGCCTAACACTTAATCCATTTATGCAGTCAGAAGTTCCGACTGAGAGAAACAACTGAGACGTCTCCAGGATGCCAGGATTGCCTATCACTGGTGCACAAACAACCTTGAGTTGTCAGAGGAGGAGAAAAGCTCAGTTTCTGGTTCGCTGTCGCGATGTGTCAGCGGACATCAGCGAGCGCTGGGCCCCCGATTGGTCATCCGTCTGTGAGTGACAGCTGTGAAGTCCCCGTGCTCGCGAGCCGCTGAAGGACTGGGGCCCCCGGCGGAACCGTTGGTGTGACGGGACATGGACGGAGCCTAACGATGCCACGGCCGCTATTCCTCGCGATCTCCTGGATTTCGGCGAGCCGTCGACAGGGCTGGATTGGCTGCGATGCCTGGCGGCAGTCGCTAGCGCTGGCTGTGAACTCCCCGGGCTGTGAGCTGCGGCGCGCCGCGGCACCCAGACGCCGTTCGCTCGACAGGCGCACTTCATCTCTGCGATTTCTCCCCTTCTCGCTCTCCGCCAGGCTTGCGATTCATCTGGTCACGGTATATCGTCTCAGCGCTTCCGTTAAATCTGCCCAATCGCCTCTCCCGTGAGCAGGAGGCGACGAACGGTTATGCAACTCCGTTACGAGCGATCGGTTCACCCGACGCCAAAAGCCATTTCGGCGGAGTCTGAAAACCACAAGTCATTCTGTTTCATAAAAAGCCTAAACGGATCCGTTTGATTTGTGTGTTTTCACTGTGTGCCGTTTTGTCTACTCCCTCCTGTTGCTAAAATGTTATTTGGAGCCAAATGAAAGCTTTTCCCTCTCGGTTAGTCACGTTTCCCCGACTAGCGCACCCTGGCAGGCTTGAGCAGCTCGGGCCCTGCTGGAGGCCCGCACCGCGCTCTCTCGCTGCCCCAGTTTTGCAGGGTTCCGCGGAATGAACGTCCATGTCGGCTCCTGGCCACAAAAGGCATCCTTCGGGGAAGTTTAAACGTACTGGTATTTACGCTAACAAGGCAGTTGTTGCGACCGCACTTGTAGCCGAGCGCGGTTAAAAAAACGGCTTTTCGGCTGCCAGCTGGCAGAGCCTCCCGCTCGTCGGGAAGATTTAGCGGGTCCCCTTACGTTCGCTAACGCTCGACAGGAATGCCATCCACCGCTCTGCCAGAAAGCATTCCGGCTCTTCTTGTTTACCTGTCCCCCCCCTCCCCCCCACCCCATCTGTCACCAGAAGGGCGAGCGCCGTTCGTCCCATTTGCCGTAACTACACTCCTCTCCGCCCCCACCCGCCCCCCCCGCAGCAAGATTCAAGGTGTCGATGCTCTCCGCGGCCTGGCAGCCCCCCGGGTCCCCATTCAGCCCGGGCTCTTCTCTTCGG